>OZ016502.1:48325818-48336672 GCA_963966595.1 Physocephala rufipes | reverse complement strand
ATACGTTCTCAATTCCCATCGAAGTCTGTGATACAACCTCGGACATATTTGATTGCCTTAGCTTAAAGCTTAATAAAAGCTCGGCTAAGAAACACTCTCGGTTGGTGTACGAGATAAATTTGTGCATGAACATCGACGTACTAATTAGACAACATTTGGTAAAGTCTATTTCGAATTGAAGAGAATTCAGAGCATGATAACTTTGGAAGTAATTACTGGGGACGCTGGTAGAATCTGAACACAAATACAGATTTTGGCCGTAGAAGGTATTAAAAGCTATGGAAAGGAGAGAAAAGTCTTGGGTGAACTTAATTTTAGTTCGTTCCTTAAAGCCAGCGTCAGTAATGACGACGCTTTCCATTGAATAAACGCAGCCGTTCAGCCAAGCAGTTGAATAATAACGAATCACCAGTACGCGCCGGAATGTGCACAAAAAATAGTCGATGACTTTTAATAGATCCATCATCCAGTCTTTCTATTTCAAACTTTTTGAAAGTCAGAGGAAACGGAATGAATTCGAGCGACAACTGGTCAGGAATTTCTCGGGGCAGTAGATGTGAGCTTTTTCGTAAACGACGCCAATTTTAGTCTTGTACAAAATTAACACGACTGGTAGAGAAACCCAATCGAATACACGATTGTGTGCGTACCCATGCATGTGTTTGCAAGCAAATGCGTGCGCTTCCGTGTAAGGTAGTGTGGAAATATAAATCGCAACTACGCAGACTATGTTGAACAGCTGCAATACAAATCAGAGAACAGTCCTCCGCTTCACGCCATCATTCATCGTCGTTTTAAAAGAAATGCTTTGAAGAAAAGCTTCAACGCTTCAAAGTTACATAATTTGTACTTCCTCTATTTTTGGCAACGCTCAATCTTTATTTGGACTCAGCAACTCATAACTGTAAGCACATAAACGCGTCAGAAACCACGTTGAAGTATTCAGTACGCGGTGTGTCGTTGCCGTTTGAACATTGTTCGTTTGGAAAGCCGTCCCAATCGAATAGTTCCAGTCCGTGCCGAGAAATTCAGTTTCTGAATACACAATTGTTAACACCCAAACCACAACCGGCTTAGTTTTGCGCTTATTTCGCGTTTTCCTATTTAAGATGACTGGAAAAGCCAAAACCAACAGTGGCTAATAGAGGCCCCTGACCTTTGACGCGGTGCCTTGATTCAGAAAGAACATTGATCAAAATTCGCCCAGATATAAATATATAAATAAGCACAAATATATTAATAATAAAAAAACAATACATATAAAATTGCACATAGACTATATATATATATATATATATATATATATATATATATATATATATATATATATATATATATATATATATATATATATATATATATATATATATATATATATATATATATATATATATATATATATATATATATATATATATATATATATATATATATATATATATATATATATATATATATATATATATATATATATATATATATATATATATATATATATATATATATATATATATATATATATATATATATATATATATATATATATATATATATATATATATATATATATATATATATATATATATATATATATATATATATATATATATATATATATATATATATATATATATATATATATATATATATATATATATATATATATATATATATATATATATATATATATATATATATATATATATATATATATATATATATATATATATATATATATATATATATATATATATATATATATATATATATATATATATATATATATATATATATATATATATATATATATATATATATATATATATATATATATATATATATATATATATATATATATATATATATATATATATATATATATATATATATATATATATATATATATATATATATATATATATATATATATATATATCTATATATATATATATATATATATATATATATATATATATATATATATATATATATATATATATATATATATATATATATATATATATATATATATATATATATATATATATATATATATATATATATATATATATATATATATATATATATATATATATATATATTATATATATATATATATATATATATATATATATATATATATATATATATATATATATATATATATATATATATATATATATATATATATATATATAATATATATATATATATATATATATATATATATATATATATATATATATATATATATATATATATATATATATATGTATATATATATATATATATATATATATATATATATATATATATATATATATATATATATATATATATATATATATATATATATATATATATATATATATATATATATATATATATATATATATATATATATATATATATATATATATATATATATATATATATATATATATATATATATATATATATATATATATATATATATATATATATATATATATATATATATATATAATATATATATATATATATATATATATATATATATATATATATATATATATATATATATATATATATATATATATATATATATATATATATATATATATATATATATATATATATATATATATATATATATATATATATATATATATATATATATATATATATATATATATATATATATATATATATATATATATATATATATATATATATATATATATATATATATATATATATATATATATATATATATATATATATATATATATATATATATATATATATATATATATATATATATATATACATATATATATATATATATATATATATATATATATATATATATATATATATATATATATATATATATATATATATATATATATATATATATATATATATATATATATATATATATATATATATATATATATATATATATATATATATATATATATATATATATATATATATATATATATATATATATATATATATATATATATATATATATATATATATATATATATATATATATATATATATATATATATATATATATATATATATATATATATATATATATATATATATATATATATATATATATATATATATATATATATATATATATATATATATATATATATATATATCATTTCTGAACACTCGTTTTATGAGCATTACGAAATTCATGCATATACGATTTATAAAAATATCGGTTCTTGTATAAATACCACCCGAAAATATACAAACACAGCGTTATTTTTCTAATTAAAAAATTTAATTTATTTTTCCGTGAATTAAAATAATTTTGCCGCGAAAATAAATTTTGAAGAGATATAAAATTTTGGTATCAACGCGTTTTCTAAATCTACCCATCTTCATTAAAAATACCATTTTAGGTATTTGTATTCCAGCAATGTAAATAAAAATTTAAGTAAAATATTTAAAATAATTATTTGCTTCCAGTCAAAGCTTAGAAAATAATATAAATCATATAAATACTAATGCTAGCTCAATTAAAAAAATTTACCTCATAATTCTAAAAGTTCATGGATTGTGTGATAATTCCATGGTGGGCAATCGAGGAGAGCCAAACCACCAATTTTGCGTACAAAAATCCACCTAGTTGATTTATAGCCTTCAGCCTACTTATTCTTAGGACTGTGTTCTTTCTCATTAGGGTCGTTGTGATCTGCTCCTTCGTTTCGATTGAACGATGGTAAGGACGCCTAATTCCTCCGACTGGAATTAAAAATAAAGAGATAAATTAATTTAAAACTGCTTAAAAAATTATAATATTTATAAATAATTAATGATTAGTCTAATTACATCCCAAAGCAACAACATAATATATGTTCGGAAATGTACACACGTATCTCATATGTATATGTGTGTATATATGAATGATGTATATGCATTCGCACACACATGTGTTTAAGTTTAATCATATGAAAGGTACTGGAAAGACGATCGAAAATTAAATTAATTTAAACAACAATTCAAGGCACTAACGCCATAGATTCTCGTAGGCCAAGGAAGCCGATTAGCGTAACATACGGATTACATCGACTCGTACTAAAGCCAGCACAAGTGTGCACTAAACCGAGGAAGCAGAACCACAAAATAGATTTCAATTTACATTTTTGCAAAATCGAGAAACATAATAAATAATGAGAGTCACACGATTGGACGATATTTCTGGGGTCCGGGTACTAGACTGAGATGGAGCTTCACAGTTATCGTCGGGAATTTATAGGGAGCAGACGTGGAAAAGCCGGATTAGTCGATCGCGAGATATAATTTGAGGCGCTCTTGAACAGATCACTGTTTCTGTTAACTTTGCAGTTATTCTTTATTCTTCCATTAATCCCAATTGGAAAAATTAATTGGACCACAATTGACCTAAAGTAGTTTACAAAGGCAATCAAATATGAGATGGAATGGAAGAATGAACAGCGATTTAATTGAAGAAAAATACTTCAAAATTTAACATTAATGTAATCAGAAGTGCGGAATATTTTCATTTAAAAAAACAAGTCAAAGCAACATTTACTAATTCCTCTCTGGTCGATTTACATTCGAGAAAAATCGAAAAGTGTTCTGTCAGTTCCTCGTGAGTAATCATCAGTTACTAAATATAATCCGAAATTAATTCTTACATACAGTTAGCAATATATGCAAGAAGTCGAAATTATATTTTAATAACAAAAATTAATTTGTAAATTAAAAAATTCAATTATTTATTTTAATGATTGGATAAGCGAAAGGTTGGATAATCACAATATAGTCAAGAGTAATCATATCAAATCACTTGAGACCAAAAACTCCGCTCATACCAAATTTTCTTATTATACAAAATTTTCACTGCACCTTTTCATTCGAGAGGAAAAACTATCGGTTGCAAACTTGAGTTATGTCACACAGTAAATAATACTGTACAAGTAATTGCGGTATAAATTTCAAATAATATTGCATGTGAATTGATACGCCGTCGCGTTTGTATCGGTTGTTGTTGTCCAATCCGTCTGTTTGACTTAGGGCTGTGTGTGGAGCGAACGCATGCGAGAAGTGCTAGATGTAGATAAATTAAAATAGATTTACATTAGACGGTTTTCTTCAACAAATTGATAGAATCTCGAATATATGCCGAAATGTGAAATCGAATATAGGACTGATAGCTATTAGATCTATCCAAAACTCCTTTGGATATGGTCGTGTTCTTTTAGGCCGTTACTTCTAAACCTTTTTTTGAACCCTTCGAGCTTATTCAAGAAATTAAAAAACCGAATAAATGTGCATTGAATTTTTGGGTGAACAAGTAAAAAGTACCGTTACTGAAAACAGCAAAAGAAATATAACAAATATAACTATTAATTAACTTATGTCAAATATCAGACAAATTTATTCTATAGCTATGAGAAATCCTACCGCAGCGCCAGACATTTTAAAAATCGAAAAATAACGCCGTAAAAATCATTGCGAACCAACAGTTGAATATATTTTAATATGTATGGAAAATTACTTCGGAATTATTTCGTGATTTGCTTGGTGGTATTTCCTGCAGCAATATGTTTTCGCGAAACTTTAGGCGAAGCATTAGGAAGAGATCAAAACTTTAGAAACCTCAAACTCATTGAGGGCAAAATCATACCGGATAAAAGTGCAATTACGCAGGCTCGATTACCACAAACGGATGAGTTCTCTTTACGCATTCATCAATTTGTTGAAGTTGGATTTCCAGTGCTAGAGTTGGACGGTTATAAACCCAAAAAGGGTAATCTCTTTGGGCTTTTCAGATAAAAATAAATAAGATTACTATTTATCGATGGTTTTATTTATTTTAAAGACGTACCCTTTACATTGATTGTACCAAAAATCGACCAGCGGGCAGCTGAAATGTTGCGGATGAAGGAATTCATGCAGGAACATATAGTTCCAGGCAAGGCGTTCAACACTTACATTGGCGACGAACAATTTGGTAATGCCAATGGACACAGGATTGTATTTCACAAAGTGGAGGATTCTCATAACAATCAATGGCTTCTGAATGGAATTCCAATTATAAAAAAAGTGAAAATCAACGAAAATCTTGCTGCTATTGGTATTGATGGATATTTAGGAGATCGAAAATCACCCTATTCTAAAAGAAATATACAGGAAACAAACAGGTAGGAAACGACCAAATTCGTAAACTATAGTGCGCATACTTAGACAAAGTCTACCACAGGTGTAGAGCTAAAGTAGTAGACGATTTCCTGACACT
Source organism: Physocephala rufipes (assembly GCA_963966595.1). Lineage (NCBI taxonomy): Eukaryota > Metazoa > Arthropoda > Insecta > Diptera > Conopidae > Physocephala > Physocephala rufipes. The sequence continues at coordinate 48,330,398 of OZ016502.1, read as the reverse complement.
AAGTAATAGACATAGTCCTGTCTATTATTACACAATTGATTACTCCATGGGTATCCATGGGTATCCATAGTTCATAGTATCTTTCTCGGCGGAAAAGCTCATGTTAATTTTTTTTCTTCCGTTTAAAAATACTGCGGTATACCCTAAAACCGAACGAAAAATAATGTAAACATTCGCTTTACTCCTGCGTTTGTAACACATTAAAGGAACCTAGACCGGTAGAGATTATATATACTGAGGCTCGGAATCGCCGAGCCGATTTATTCCTGACCGTCCATCTGACAGTCGACCTGTCTGTCTGTATGAAAGAATATCATACACTATTTGGGTTTGAAAGCAGACAAAATCTGAGGAGAAACTTCTCCCACTCTTTATGGCGAATATTAATTAATTCGTATTTCTAGTTCAATTTCCAAGATATTAAAATCATATTGATATTACATTGATATAATTCCTTCTGGTAACAGCCTTAAATTAGTACCACTCTGTAAATTAATGCCGGTTTTATATATATTTTTATGTTTTTATCATTCTCTTACATGCAGTCGTTACAACGAACCTCAGCCACTCGAAATGCGGAATGCTACCGCGTACACAAAAAATGAACCTGTTTTCAAAGAATCCAGATTGAGTCCTCTAATGTCTTTTTTATCGAGTATGAAAACCGGTACAAAAGTTTTCCAGCATTTTCTAAGCAAAAGTAATATAACTCAAATCGTGGATGACATGAAGTATACCGTTCTTATTCCGGCCGATAATGCATTTCAGCGTTGGCACCCTATTGACTGGGGCTTTTATCCATTCAGCGTGCAAGAGTTTACAGAGAGTGTGCTCCGTAATCATTTCTTACCTACAGCTCGCCCGATACGAATGACCGATATAAAAGGCACGGATAATATGCTCGTGCGAACGATGGGCGGTGAAAACGTTGTTTTTCGAAATTATCGTAAGTATGATTCCCGTTGATGTCAATTCATTCATTATAAAAACACCTCTTCCTCAGCGGTGCCATCTGTAAACAATGTTTCTATCATATCTGATTACACACTCTCAAATGAAAACCAAGTATTTATTATATCAGAAATTTTGTTCGTATCGGAATCGGTTGTATCTAAACTACATCAGGTATGGAGAAATACCACTGTGGCAAAATCTTAAATTTTTTATTTTGATCTTCTTTGTTAGATGCATAAAGATAAGGAGACTCCTCCCTTGCTGGCATTTCCCTGGTTCGGAGCCCAATTTCTATCGCATTCATTTCTGGCTCTAGAAAAGGATCCCCGTTTCACGCACATTACAAGGTAACGTCCCCAATTTTGAAGTGATTACAATCAATCGAAATCTTTCTGTTAGATATCTAAATAATGCGGAAATCGCTCCGCATGTATCTGGGGCTAATTACACATTTTTCGTTCCCGACGACAGAGCCTTCGATCGCATCAGTTTTAGCCAGATTTCGGACGAAGTTTTGGTACGTACGATTTAAACATCTAAAACATATTCGCATATACCCACATAGTTACCCGCCTTCATAACTCCTATCATACAGGCTTCCCCACGTGGCGTGAAGGTATTGCTAAATCACTTCGTCCGAGGGCGCTTATATGACCGGGATTTCAAAGAGAACACTTTCTTCGAAGCAATTGGTGGTAGCCTGCTAAAAATTTCTCGAAGCACTGGAAAAAATGCCTCTGTAAACAATGCTCACATAATCGAGTCTGAGGTTTTTGTCTATAATTTAGGAACAATGTATTACATCGACGAGGTTCTTTCTTCCAACTTATTAACAAATTCGAAAACTTTGGAAGGTAGTAGTTTTCTCTCACACGATACTGGTGAAACATCGACAACAGCAACACCGACAGATGTTGAAATTGTTCCGAATGAGTTTTTCACCGAAGTTAGTAGTGGTAGTAAATTTGCAGCGCAAGAAGAAGATATTGAGGATGAAATAATTACCCCTAAGGCTCTTCCATCACGAAACACTTATAAAATATCAAAGTAATCCAAATTCAACATATGGCAAAAAACTCAAATTGAAAATTTGTATAGTCAATTCTTTTTCCGAAGCATTTGTATTCATCTGAGTTCCAAATTGCTGACCCGAATTCTAATCCATCTGAATTTAGATTTCGATCCCATTGGATACTAAAGATACATTCAGCTGATCTGTTTTATCTAGTATCTCTCAAATTAATAATTAATTCATTATAATACCTATTTACACAATTTCTCAAACTATTTTTCAATTTGGCAACCTTGATATCAGAGATCTTATATGATCTGATCTCTGGTTGAAATGATCGCCCTTGAAGTAATCACTTGAACACAATAAGAAAATATAATTATCCAGAACTTATTAATACATCCCAAATCTCCACAATAATTTATTTTAAGATAAAATTCATACAATATATAAAGTTAAGTTCATAAGAAATAAGTTGTATTTTTTTTTTTTTTTTTTTTGTTAATAAGTATTTTTGTTCATGGACACCACATCGAAATAAAGCAAACCATTTTTTATAGAAAAAATTTAGCTTTAGCTCCTAGAGCAAATTATTTATTCGCAGCATCAACTTGAGTGCAATATCTTACTACAAATTGTCACAATTAATTGTTTTGATATCATTATTTGGATAAATGTATAAATAATTTATAAAACATTTCCCAAAATGAGTCAACCTAAACTGTGTGATTCAGGATTAGGGTTGTGTAGTTGGTAGCAGTCGGTTAAATAATATTAAATTAGCGCCTCATCTATAGCTTATAAATCAAGTATATTTCATATAACGCCATGCTAATCCAATAACCTCCGCGTTAAGTACATTTCATATAACACCGGAAGATCTATATTGATCCAAAGTTCAACTGTGATATAAATATTTTGATTGCTCCCATTCACTTTTAAGATTCAACACAACATATCTTACAGTAATGTTAATAACTCATTTGCCCCGTCTCAAAGGCGCCACGCGACAATATATTGTATAGGAAAATAAGTTTGTTAAGAATAGAGTTTTGTTCTTAACTCCGGACTATAATCCTAATCACAAGAAACCGTTATCAGCAGCCGGTTATTAACAGGATTTTTATAAACCGTTTCTTATTTGAGATCATCTGTCTAAAGATTTCTACAGATATACTTATATGTCTAAGGATTTAATTTATTCTCTGCAGTGGATAAGTGATAAACATAATCAAACCATGCTCCTACTGCATGATTCTACTATTTTCCGAGAAGACTATGTCTAGCTTAGTTCTTGAATGCGCCCTCAAAATGTCTTTTGACGATCTGGAAGAGCTTTTGCATCCAATTTTATTTATATCTGTACCTGAATTGTTGCAATTCTTGTGCCCACCTAGCCATGCGACCCGAATAGTTCTAAAGCGTGGTTAGAATTACATCAAGAGGTTGATAAACGGGGCTGTGAACTCAGCAAAATCGAGCACGAGTCATCGGAACCAGAGATAAGGAGACAGGACACTCCCAATTCACCTCGCGAAAAAGTGATTTGATGTCTATTTTTTATGCATTGTTTACATCACGTACACTATACTTGAATTTGAGCCATATTGTTGTTATTGTTTACTTTCATCCAATTTCCAGAAAAAGGCAACAACATGTTTCACCGCGCATAAACAAAGGTGGTGTGATTTGTGCAACGATTGTAACGGGGTCTCATAGAGCAGTACGTCTCTTAACTCAGCACTAACTATTGTATTTTAAAATATTTAGGGACCAAAAACAATATCCAATTTACACACTATTATCTCCCCATTCTGCGTTGAACTATTTTTTAACAACCATGAAGTAAATTTTGTGAAAAAAATAATCAAAACTTTCAGAAGGCTCAATAATATTCACCAAACCTTTGCCGCTTAAAATACACAACACCTTTTACTCAAAGCCCATGTTTTTGATCGTCGTTGACGCGAGTACGCGATTCTTAAGAAATAAGTACCAAATTCCAGCTAAATTTGTACCATTCTGTGGTTGGTTTGAACAAATTCATGTGTATTAGTGCGATGTGTCCTATCTCTTTATCTCTGATTTTTATGGTCAGTCGCGCGATTTTCTGACCGAATAGTGGCGCTTGGTTTTTTAAATTTTATTTGCGAATTAAAATATAGTTGTTTATAATTTGAATACCGTATGGAAAAATAGTGAACATCATGCCGGATGACCGCCCGAACAACCACGACCACAATTGTGCACATGAAGCAGCGGACGTAGACCATGCGTTGGAAACGGGAATAGAGTATAGCTTATATTCAAAAATAGATATGATAAACATGGAGTGCTTGAATGAAGAAATAGAAGGTAGTGGCAGAAAAGTGTTTAAGCCATTCGATCAGCGTTTCGACATGGAGGTAAAGACCAATGTGTAAACAGAAATTCTATGCAAAAATTCAGACCGAACTGTCAAAATAAAAATTGATGGTGGCTCCGTTCGTGAACGAAAAAATAAATGGCCTTAAAATATAACACGAAGTCGAAACGAATCGTTGACGCCGACTTCGAAGAAAAACGCGCTGATATGGGTAAAATGTAGAACTTTCGTTGTCCTTCGCCTAGCTTC
>OZ016502.1:48140818-48320818 GCA_963966595.1 Physocephala rufipes | reverse complement strand
AATTTAATAACATTATGTTCTTTTCTGAATATTCTCGTATAGATTTTGTGCCTTTGTATTTTAAAGATGTTTAATTGTTGTTTTCTTTTGTCTAAAGTAGAATATACTCCACGCCTACGTCCTGTTTTTACTAAGCATTTTCTTAAAACGTGTATTAGCAGTGAAAAGATCAGAAGGCTATCTGGGATAAACGAATCGACTTCTTCTCAAGCAGGTATATTCTGCTTTTTTGGCAGGATTGTTAAATACATATATTATGTATGTATGTAAATATGTACACATATACTTCTATGGATACACTGTATGCATGTATTGCTAATTTTTTATAATTCTGGAATGCTTTTCTCTGGAATTTTCAAATTAAACAGAAAAACCTATCTGATATAAAGAAGCTCAATTTTACTTCCTTTTTACATATGTCGTGTGCTAATTATTTCATTTGAAATAATAATTGCTAATTAACAATTGAAAATGTCGAAATTTCAAATTTCCAAAAATTGTCTATTTAAATTCTTATTTAAATCACAAAATAAGTTATTTGTATTAAACGTAAGCTTAGCATAAGTTAGTGCGCTATTTATAATTAATTAAAGCTTTGTTTTCTGCACGCATTGCTGGCGCATCTAAATCGAAAATAAATAATTAATGCCTATCACTAAATTTTAATAAAAGTTATTCTGAACTTCGTCTCCTGTTTGTTATAGTTCCAAAATTAATAATAGCGGTGCTCTTAATTCATATGTGCGCTTGACAATAACAAAATATCCCAATTGCCAACGTTTGTGTGTCATCGATTTCTATCCTCCAGCTACGCCCCTCTATATTCATGCACAAATCACTACAAATCTTTTACAGGATACAATTTTCAACAATTAAAATGTAAACTCAAACGTAGTCTATGCGAATGCATTTTTAATCCACGTGTATTTTATTGATTACAATAAATTATGGATATAAAATTGATTAAAAAATTATGGGAAGTTGTTCGTTTGATTCATGCTTAGAAAATTATTGTATCAGAGAGACTAAATTACGATATTTTCTCATTGTGAAAAATGAATGAATTTAATATTATATATCAATAATCTTTTTAGCGTTCGTTTTTCTAAATATCTAAAGGCCTTCGAAGCTTACTTTTTAGTGGACAAACCTTTTGAGATGGTTTTTATCATTATATTTTATTAGTCATTTTGGTTATTTTACTGTATATTAGAATTAATTTTAATTTAGTGTATTTGATTCTTCAAAGCAATTTATACTCGGGGAAAAACGCATTGCAATTTTTCTTTAATAGAAACAAAGTTCTTAATAATCCCTCTCAATCTAACTTGTATCTCTCTATTTGTACAGTGTAAAAAGTTTGCTTTAATTCAAATTCAAATCATTTTCTAAAAAACAAGGAGGTAAAACTACAGAAAAATCTGAAGCTGCTTTCATACTGACAACTGAAACGTTGCTCTTTGGCAAACTCGACCAGTCACGCTATTGCGGTTACAATATCAAACCTGTGATTATCTCCTAAGGATGCAATATTTTTTTCCAAAACAAAATGTATACACGATATGAATTTAGTAAAAGTTAAACCGATCCAATAATCTGTACATCAATCTCCAATGTTTTATGACATCTTATTAAAAGATATAAATCATTTTTATATCTCTCAATAAACTATAAATCTCGCAATAAACGAAACGAACTCTGAATATGCAGTAAATAGTGCGAATTGGATCGTTTTAAAGTAAAAAGCTCACATTTTATTTAGGCGACAGCGCCTTTGAATAGGTGGAAGGAAATGCCTTTGGATATTTTTAATCTTGACCAACGTTGTAATAAATCAAAAATAACTTTAAAATTACTGAACATATGATTGTACACAAGTGTCAACAGGATGTTTTGCATTCTATCGTCGATAGCTCAGATCGGACATATTGAGGGTCATATAGGACACCTGTTTCTTAAGAGATTTGCTTAATATTTTGTCATTATTTTTGCTTATTATTTTATCATTGTCACATTAAAGCCACGGTGGAAAACCAGCCTCCAGTAATATTACGTTTCTCCTCTAGATCCGAACTATCGTTCTACAGCTCGTACTGGATCCTGATCACAACATGTATATAAAAAATATAGACATACAGTGATACCATAATTTGAATTTTAGAAGAGCTTAAAGGATTAGAAGATTAAGTTTTGCGTGATTACAAATACCATAAGTCGTTAAGCCATTGGTCTTCTGTCCTATTCTTAAAACGAATTATATTTGAATATCCTACGCACGTTTCATAAATAAAGGCTCTAATTGAGCAGCCAAATATAATTATTACCTATTAATAATTTATTTGGTTGAAGTAAATTTTTTATAATTGCATGTAGGATACGAAAATTAACATATTTATTTTAGGTTTGTTTTTACAGAACAATAAACGATACTTGCCGTTATAAGAAAGCATATGTATACCGACTCAAAATCTGATTAAATCTATGAATCGGTGTTTCTGTTTTATGGAAAAATTTGTATGTGTGTTATCTTTGTATCCATCTTCCTGGATTTTTTGGTTTTGAAAGTGGAAAAATGTGGCCAATGCGACGGCCATTTCTTAAAGGTAATGTAAGTAGCGGTGCTTATAACTAAACTCAGACTGAAAACCAATTTTTCAACTAAAGCTGTATTAATGACATTATGCTAGAACAGCAAACGCAAAAATATAAGATCAAATTTACGAAATCTATAAATTTTTCTTATCTTACGGAAATTATTAAAGGAATTAAATATGTCGGCATGTCGGCATTGAAATTCCCAAAAAGTTCTTAAATCTGAGCTGAGGTTATAATCACTTATTTGAAATACGTTCCCCTTGAATTTAACTTTTCATGACGACAATATACTTTGTTTCGAACTTATTTTAAAACTTAATCGAACCCAATTCATTTACTGCAAAATTCAAATTTTCTGATACTCGATAGAAGTATGCATAAAGCTATAAATGATTAATCAAATAACTGTCCAAACCCAAGAAAGAATGGAAGATAGAGAATTTTCAATCTGTTCCGAATCCGAATTATAGACGGCGCTTTTTTAGTTATTATTTACGCTTTATAAATTTCTCATTATTTTCCTTACAGTGTTTTTAAAGTTATATAATAAGATGTAATTTAATTCATTCACTTTAATTTAACGGCGTACACCGTTTGTAGCTAATATTAATAATTTACGTTTTTACTTACAGCAAGTGATAAATTTAGAAAACTAAACGCATGACATTTTATTAATTTCTTATTTTTTTCAGAGTTTTTTCTTCAGAATTAGAATGGCAATTTTAATTTTAGAGTAAATATAGATGAGCATAATAAAGTTGTTTCTATAAGCTCCGTCTAGTTCTTCGAATACAGAAATTCTCCATCGCGAACATTTTTTAAAGAACTCAAAAGCTATTGGATTCGGAAAATATTCTAAATTGTGGGCTTCTCCTAGCAAACAGAAGAAGGAAATGAATGCGTAAATGTTAGTTATTATTTTACACAAACATAGGGATTCCACAGAAAATGAAATGACAAAAACAATTTTACTGTATTATTTGTTCCTCTTGAGACCGCAATACGCACATATCTACCCTTATACTTCCTTTAGCAATTTGATATTAATAGAATCTCGGGGATTTTTGCTTATATTTCTAAGAAGGATAATATGAAAATAATAAAGGATGTAACTTTAATTTCAAAATGAAACTTCGCTGATATCGCAAATTTAGAGCGACCTACAGTGCACTGTAATCCTGTCCATGTTTTACAGCCACCACTAGGGTGTCGTCGTCAAACTTTATGCGTCGCCATTTTATTATTACCTTTTTTCTCATTACAAATGGCATGTACAGCCACGGCATTACGTTTCGCGCGCCAACGATCAATCGGGGTGTAACAACATTTAAAAAATGACATTTCACGATGCTCTGAATCAGCAGTACTATTACTGCTGCTGGCAGTTGTCAGCTCAACTTGAACTTCGCCACCACTAGTAAGTTTTGCAGTAGATGCTCGCCCTGGTGAAATATTTAAACAGCTTCGTTTAGCTAGATTTAAAGTATTAGTTGATGTTGCTGCCGATGATGAGGCCCATTGCGGTGCTTCTCTTGCAGTCGAATGACGAAATTCGTGTGAGCTGCTTTCGGTCATTACAGTATTATAAGCGGCTGCAAAGCAATTAGTTTCTAAATAATGACTGGACTGAAAAATATAATCGTCGAAATGCAAAAATTGTTGCTGACTTTGATGCCCTAGTGTGGTAGTATCACCCTTCTGTGTGGATTCATCTCCGTAACGTAAAGAGGCATAACGCCGTATCCCTTTGTGCGATAGAGCCGTTGGCGACTTGACCACCAACGACACAGCAGTGGGCGAGCGTTGTTTATAGTAAGCAAAAGCTTGCGACGCAGTAGGTGATGTACACATGTTTTTCTGACGCTTAATTTGCTCCATACCAACGATTTCTATTTCTTCTATATCACTAAAACTATTTAACTGTTTTACCAAATAATGCACATCACTTCGTTTCGTTTGATTATCGTCGTTTAATGTTGATGGCAAGTTGCTGTTGCGATAAGTTGAATTAATTCTTTTATTATTCGAATCATTTGAGGTACCGCTCCAACGGGCTGCCGCAAGGCGCATTGGCAATGAATTACTGAGCTCTATTTCTTGTTGCGAAAAGCCCCTTGGGCACGTTGATGATATCGTACTATCAATAATTCTGTCAAATTTAGCTAATGCTGTTTGTGATGATCTTAACAGCGAGGACGATGATGGCGATGGAAATGTAGTTAGAGTTGTTGTTGCTTTACCGAGCTGTTGCAGTTGCTGTATTTGTAATTTTTTTTGAGGCACTGTTGTGACGGCTAATGGTGCTGCTAATGATGATGATGATGATGATGTTGCTGTTGCTGATGTTTCATCCTCTGCTCCCACTTTTACTACTTTCGATCTACCATCATTTATCGAATTCACATTTACATTTAATTCTAAATGGAGTTCGTTTAATAATGAATTTCTACTGTTTATCGTATTCATATCTGAGTTGCATTCTAGTTTCTTAGTTACTGGAGCTCTAGTTGTTCTTTTTGTTGTTCTGCTGCGCAACTCGGTATTAGCTAAATTTGTATTAAAAATTAATTTCGACGAAATGATGTCATTATTATCGCTCCCCCGTGATTACCGACTATCACGGGTGGAGCGGGGCCTTCCCTAACTGGATGTAGACGCAATGGGAGACACTGGCGACAGCGGACTGCGCGCCACTTCTCTCGGACATCCAGATAATGTAATAACCAACTTTCGTGAGCCTGCCTGATCACGATGTTCACAAAGCCAAACACCTTGCCATGTCCCTAGGGAAAGTTTTCCATCCGTTATAGGGATTGTCAATGAACTGCCCAAAAAACAGGCCTTAACATGAGCTGGCTGCAGAATAATTAATTACAATACATCACAAGCAGTATTCCAGTTTCTGCTTACCATATCATCAGGACCTTCGCACGAATGTCTGTACGGTAATCCTTCGGGAACTATTTTATTTAGCATCATTTCCATGTCATCCCTGGTATCATAAAACAATCTTAATTAAACAACGAATGTATTAAAGAAGGCCTAACTAACCGAACATCTGGGTCCCAGCTTTCATTTAAGGCTAAACTCGCCGACGTGTGAAGAACTGGAAGAATAGGATAAAAATAAATATAGAATAGAAATCAATATTCCCAATAATCACACTAATAACCAATATACAAATTAATCATATATAAAATAATTTTAAATAATCGTGAGCCTTCTGCGAGTAAGAGATTCACTTGGCACATAATATGTAACAAGCGGACAACCTTGATAACAGATTGAATAGAAAATATCTTAAGTAAATTAATATTAACTGAAGTGATTAAATATCATCAGAAGAACATGAATGACTATTGCCTATTTTAAACAAACATAAGTCACTTCAGAAACGTGTGCATAGCAAAACTTCAAGACATCTATCTTTACAAAGCTTTACAATCTTTTGAGTGGTTTCGATTTGCTTTAGAATCAAATTATGCTTGCGACATTTTCCATTGCAAGTTACGAACGGTTATGTCAAACATGCAAAAACTGAGGGGACAAATTTGTAAAATAAAAATTCCACCCATTCCCAGGATTTTGACTTCCGTTGAAAGCTGAAAAAATTATCAACTGTCGGCACTTCAAAACTTATAATTGAGATTCCAATAATTGCTTGTTTTAGATAAACGAGCTTGAACCTCATCAAATATATTCCCTACAAGAAACATGACCCAAATATAGTATTCTTTAGATGAATTAGAGAATACTAAGGTGAATAAGATGTCATGGTTCTATTCTTTTTCAACTTTAAATTTAAACTAAATAATTTTGAAGCGAGCATAAATAAAATGAAGTAGTAAAAGAACAGCTATCAGTAAGATTAAGGATTATTTATATTTATTAAATGCATAAGTGTGTGTATAAAATAAAAACCATATAAAGCCAAACATCCATTTTATTCAGCGCGTCAGGAATATATCTTTGTGTGTGCAATAAATGTTGTGCATTTTACTACGGTTATATATCTTATGTTATAATTGCATTTAATATGATATTCAGCTTGCGTAATGTCAGGCCTGTTATCAGCAGATAGAATTTAAGGAATTTTAAATGCCGAATCTCTCACCATTAACTTTCCAATCTGACCAAGTGTATTCGATAACATTGAAAATTCGATATACGAACTGCCTTAGTAGTCAGTTACCTACAAATTCGCCTTCTTGAAAAACCTAAATATAAAATTTCGCGTCATACGTTTTCCTTTAATTTATTCTCAATTTGAGGTTGAAAACGTAGCGTAATAAAGACACCTGATCTTGCTAGTTCTGAATATTTTTATAAAAATTTCAGAAATCTGGTTTTCATGCAAACTTTGAAATATAGACTATATATATAATATTTATAATATATATAATATTTGAGTTCCCTCCATAGGTACGCATACACTTGTTTTATTATAGAACATTCTGCTCAATCGAAAAATTCTAAGTTTTACCTACAATTCTGCAAAGTGCGTGCACAATTTATTCTTTAATTCTACTTACTTTGGACATGACATAACCCAACTGAAAATTGTGCTATTTCTGGCATTTGCCTAAGTATCTCCTCCGTAACAAGATGAACACCTCGATGCTGTGGTCGTAAGTTAATTTTGCGTTGAAACCACGCAGATCCTATTTGTAGACCCGAGTTACTTGGGCCACCACCACGATGATTAGATGATGCCATTGTGCTTGTTGATGAAGAACTGCGAATATTGCTATTACGACTAGTGCTGTTTTTTACGATATCAACACTTTTAGCGCTATTTGGATTATTACTTATGCTATTCCTGGTGCGACCACGTGCAGATGTTGCTGCCGCAGCCGGAGGAGGACTTTGACTAGTCGTTCGACAGCCTGAAGCAGCAGCGGATGCTGAAGTGTTCACCTTTGGAGTCGTCGTCTTGGCGGTAGTTCTTGTCTTCGGTTTATTGTTTTACTCCGCACCCAACCTCTTTAATGACGTTTTACTTTTTAGACCAATTGATAGCACTGGCAGTATTGGGAATCAATCTGCCAAAGTTATACAGTTGGACTAATTCATTCACTACCCGTTTTCGCGTTATCTTCCAAAAAATTAAAAAACAATTAATTGAAAATATTAGTAATTTAGTTAATTTTTCTGGAAGAACATTACTTTACATTTTCCAACTTAAAAATCAAAATTAAAAATGTTCATTTATTCATTCCCGAAGAGAAACGAGGATTCTCTATTATATAAATTTATAACGGGCATAATCGTTTTACTTCAAAAAATCTAACGGTACGGACTTCAGATTACTTAAAAACCGGAAGATCACTGACTTGCACCTTGAACAAAATCCGATTGTAGTCCATCGCTAGAGAAAACCTTTCACTTTACCAAAAAATTATAGATTTTTCACAAATATTTTTATGAATGTCAACACTTTCTTCTTCCTTACAAAGCACCTCAGGCTGAAGCGAATACTATAGTTGCCCATTGACGGGAGAATTGAGAGGAGTGGAGAACCGAATTACCGATTTTAAAGATTTTTCACACTCATTTAAGGGTCGCTTGTAACCGACGGAATTTCACTTCAAATAACACTTCCACTAGAAGAAAATCAATTTCCGTGTTTTGCAAAATATAATTGCACGTCTAAATGCAGAATTTGTGCACGTTTCAATTGCTTTCAATAATTTCCTAAACCATCCACCTTTCTTTACGACTGTTCACTAATCGACGCAAACATTGAGCAAATACCATAAAAAATAACTGACTTTCATTTACCTATTCCATTATAATGAAACAACATATATGGTTCTCATACCCTGAACTCTGATGGAAATATTGAAGAGATACCCATGTGCCGAAATTTTTAACACAGTTCCTAAAATTTTCTTTTTATCACTTTGCTTTCCCAAGGCAATATTTTTTCTACACTCCAATACCATCAATTTATTCCTACCATCCACAATTTTGACCCACTAACACACACTTTGACAGTTCTTTTAGATTTTGCTTACTTGATTTTTGCAAAGACAAATGATTGTGAATTTCGTATTAAGGAATGACAAATAGTTATAGGGAGGCTTCACGGTTAAGCAACGAGTTGCATTATACCGATTAGGCCGCACTCACACAGGGGACATTTGTCGCGAGGCATGGAACTATTCATTTATTTGTCCCCGATATCACTCACACAGGGGACAAATTGGAATGTAGGTGGTATCCCCACGCATGATTTTTTAATTAGACTTATTAGTACATTTTGTTACCTTTTAATAATTTTTTGCTAAATGATAGCGTTTTCAGTACATTCGAATATTATTTGATTACATTTCAATTTGTGGTGCGCATTATGTTGATTATGGAAAATATTGAAGAAATTAAATTTGCTTTAATTTCTGTGGCGACCGATTTTACGGATGCATTATTCATCATTCGGTATGAAGATGCAGACATAATAAAATCAATTTGAAATACTGCGGAACGATTGGAAGTTGGGAAAGTCCGTCGAAGAAGCTGCTGGTTTAAAAACTGGCGAAAAGAAAAGACTCAAATAGAGGTTCTGACAAACAGCATCCAAGTGTGTGATAAATATTCCTACCCGAATTATATGTGAATGTCAGAGGAGAAGTTGGCGAATTTCTAAATTTGGTCCACACCAATTTGCAGAAGGGTGAAACAGATATGAGAAACGTTGTACCACCGGGTAAATATCTGGCTGTAACCTTACGATTCGGGTGCCAGTCCCGTTGCGGTGTGGGCAACAAAATGGCAGTGACCAGAGTGCAAGCTGGTTCACTAGCCATGAACTATGCACCCTGGTTCCGAGGCCTCACCGAAGGCTTAAAAGCGGTACCACGGGTGATGCACGACGTATAGGGGTCTTCCAACCCCGCTAATATAAAGCCCACGCATATAGTGCATCCTGGGTAGGCCCCCTAGTGGGAGCTTCGTGGTGGCTGTGGTTACCACCCAAAGAAACGCGGGTAGAGACCTTGAGTCTCCGCGAGAGTTGCGCGAGGAGGCCGCCTCCGTCAACTCAAGTGCCGGTGAGGTCCCCACCGGCACAAGGCCTTAGATAGTGCCGAAATAGCTACCTGCGAGGAATGTCCTGCCACACACAGGCTTCCACAGGTACATGACAAAGCTACGGTTGGCTACCGTAAGCGAAATGGGCGTCGGTTGCCGCTATATGCAAAAAAAGGTACGTTCACAGAGTTCGTACTTGCAACCCCGTGCGGGATGGCCCGCCGTGTACTTAAACCAATCATGGTAGGCGTACACGTTAAGCACAAGGCAGAAATCTGTAACCTTACGATATCTAGCCACAGGAGAATCCTTCCAATGCTTGGAATACCAAGCCAAGTTATCGACAACATTCTTAGTTATTTTTTAAAATTATTGTTATTATTTTAAGTTATTATTTTAAGTTCTTTAGTTATTTTTAATTAGCTATTTTTTAATTTTTATTTTTATTTAATGTTAGATTTGCCATAGAATTTGGTGGACTGTTCGATCCATACCTAAAAGAATGCACTTAAAGTGCAAGTATTTGTAAACACAGTGTTTTAATGCAGAAGGCATTGCAATTTGTTAAACAATATAGAAGAATGAATAGCTTTAATATGTAATATAATATGATTTTGTCAAAAAATTTCAGCAAAAATAATATACTTTATGTTTTACAGTCCTAGCAATAACTGATCGAACAAATCTTCCGCAACATTGATATGCCCTTTTCTGAATACAATACAAATGCATGCCTGATTACAATCGTAATATTCTGCTTTGTTGATACGACAACCCGCTATTTGGTGTCCCCAGCAAATATCAAGGGACACAAGTGTCGCACAAGGGACAAATTCATTCGTTGATAGTCCACAGTTCATTTCGGCGTTTTGCTGGTAAAACAACAACAAATTTAACGTGTCCCGAGACAAATGTCCCCTGTGTGAGTGCGGCATAAGTGAACTATTTCGTTCCGTGGAACGATTTAAGCTCGGGAACTGTTTAATTTCATAACTGACCTCATTTGTTACACGTGCATCACTCACCATTTTGGGTAATAATTAGATTTGCCCTATATCAGCGAGACGCCTGCAACTACTCATAAACCAGCAAAAATTATACCAATGTAATTACAAAAGCTTTGTTGATTTCTGAATTTTTTCAACTCTGAAATGGAAACTATTTGTTTCTCTCCTTATTATGGTAATGCCAATAAGCGAGAGAGAGACAGACACAGCTACTGCAATTCAATTGTGGTCTTTTATAATTGAATATGGGGAGGTCGGAACTAATCGGACATGTTTAGTCGGAACTATTACAAACATCTCCGGGATCGGAGACATATCCAGGAACTATACATGTCCGGAACTACACAACTCTAATCTACTCTACTCAGCGAAAACGGCGGGAGATAGCGAGCCCGAATTAGACACGAGTATTCAATATCATAATAGACTGTTTGGGGCAGAGATAAATTGATAGGACCACGCGAAAAAGTGATTTTACGTCTATTTTTCTGTAACGATTGTAACGGGGTCACATAGAGCTGTACGTCCCTCAACTCAGTACCAAATATTGGGTTTTGAAAGCTTGAGAGACAAAAAATAAAATTCAATTTCCGCACGCATTTTTTTAAAAATCACCTAGTCAATTTTATGAAAAAATGAATCAAAGTCCGTAGAAAGCTCAACCGTATTCACCAAACCTTTAATGCTTAAATTACAATCACCCTCTACCCAAAGCCCATTTTCTGATTGCTATTGACGCGAGTACGCGTTTCCCAAGAAATAAGTACCAAAATCCAGCTAAATATATATATATATATATATATATATATATATATATATATATATATATATATATATATATATATATATATATATATATATATATATATATATATATATATATATATATATATATATATATATATATATATATATATATATATATATATATATATATATATATATATATATATATATATATATATATATATATATATATATATATATATATATATATATATATATATATATATATATATATATATATATATATATATATATATATATATATATATATATATATATATATATATATATATATATATATATATATATATATATATATATATATATATATATATATATATATATATATATATATATATATATATATATATATATATATATATATATATATATATATATATATATATATATATATATATATATATATATATATATATATATATATATATATATATATATATATATATATATATATATATATATATATATATGTATATATATATATATATATATATATATATATATATATATATATATATATATATATATATATATATATATATATATATATATATATATATATATATATATATATATATATATATATATATATATATATATATATATATATATATATATATATATATATATATATATATATATATATATATATATATATATATATATATATATATATATATATATATATATATATATATATATATATATATATATATATATATATATATATATATATATATATATATATATATATATATATATATATATATATATATATATATATATATATATATATATATATATATATATATATATATATATATATATATATATATATATATATATATATATATATATATATATATATATATATATATATATATATATATATATATATATATATATATATATATATATATATATATATATATATATATATATATATATATATATATATATATATATATATATATATATATATATATATATATATATATATATATATATATATATATATATATATATATATATATATATATATATATATATATATATATATATATATATATATATATATATATATATATATATATATATATATATATATATATATATATATATATATATATATATATATATATATATATATATATATATATATATATATATATATATATATATATATATATATATATATATATATATATATATATATATATATATATATATATATATATATATATATATATATATATATATATATATATATATATATATATATATATATATATATATATATATATATATATATATATATATATATATATATATATATATATATATATATATATATATATAGCAAATGCATATGTATAGTCCAAATCCAAATGGATTAGTGCGAAGTATCCTATCTCTTTATCTCTGGTTTGGGGTTAACATGAGGTTAATATGAGCATTATCACACCTACTTTTTATATAAACTCTCTTTCAAGGGCCAGTTTATCAGTTTCTATATAAGTTCTTAGGCCACAATTTTATAGCATATATGTTGGTGTTAGATATTATCAGTCCACAAAAATTAGCGGAACACGCCCTGTTATCATATGTTGACTTTTTTGATAAAATTTGTGTTGAAGATGAGTTAGATCTAAATTAATCAATAAATTCTCAGGGTCAGACGATGAAATTGTGTTACAGGTGTAAAGTACATAAATTTCGGCCGGGTCGACGTTAGCGATCTTACCTGTGTTTTTAAAATCAACACATTCGATTAATAAGAAGATGTAAAACTTAATTATATTTTAATGAAAACTGTCTTGTCGCAACGGATTATAAAAGTTGTATTACAGGTCCGTTCTATTTTACAAACAAGCCGTCTATTATGGCCTACTTTTTGGGATTCGTTGTATAAAAATTGGTAATCTGCAATACAAGCATTTCAGACAAATTTCTGAATTCCAAAAATTATTCCTGGTCTTTTTTGCTCATGCGGACAAAAATCTGCAACTATCAATTTCAATCGAGAATAATAGAGAATATATTTAAGGTGATTAATGAATAAATTTGCACTTTCTTTCTTCAGTGAGAAATAAAAGTATTATCCTATCAGCTTGGAAATGATTTGAAATTCTGCGGGGAAAAATTTGTACACTATAAATATCGACTATGGGAGGGATTTTTTATATTACATGCTTTTCGAAGCAATTGTTTTCGAGTTTCGAGAATAAACACAGGTTTTGTAAACAGGAGAGCAGAACTAAAAATGAGAAAATATGAGTAAAAATTGCCGCTGGGAATATTTGAAATTGAAATTAACGTGTTGGCAACGACTCATAATTCATACATATCTGTCGTTTTTACAACAGATGCAAATTTAACATTATGCTTACCAATAATAAAAGATTAATTAACATTCTTTTGAATTTACTGTAAAATTTTGTGAGTGTAAATTTTTGCATTTTACAAGAAACGAATTTTCTCCCAATTGAAACCATTTCTATATATTATACGTTAGGTCTTCAATTACTCCAATTCTCTTTAAACCGACATCATATGTGACGTCATCATTATTTTGCCTCCTTTAAATCCTACGAAAACAAAAAAAAAGAAAAGTATGAGTAACACAAGGGAGTGGCATTGACATAACGGAGGTACCACAGTATTTCTTCTGTGGCCATATCTTTATTACATTGTTTGCAAGTGTTTAACACGCCGAATAGAAGGAACTTATTGCATGAGAAGACAAGTGTACTTTTACTGACTATTATGTATCTAATTTTTATATTCTACACCCGAAGGATTTAGGGTATATTATGTTTGTTCCTCGGTTTGACACGCATTAAAAGAGGTGTGACAGGTATTGAAAAGAATATATATGTGTCCTGGCTCAGGACAATCTCCTGAATCGATTTAGCTCTGATAGACCGTCTGTCTGTCTGTTGGAATCACGATTACCAGAGAACGAAAAGACATATGATCATGAAATTTGGCACAAATGTTCTGTTATTATAAGCAGATTATTGTGGTATTGTGGGATGAGAACCACGCCTAATTTGTATAGCTTAAATAGCATAAATGTATGCACATACGAAGCGCAGTTTCAACGTTTGTAGAACGTTTTTGCAGGCAAAAAATATCCTGGAACTGAATGAAATTATCTTGCAAAAAGTGGGTGTGGCGTGGTGTAAAGGCATTTAGACCAATGCGATATCAAGAAAATTTCCCGACCAAATCTCCTTTTTATAAAAAAATTTATTTTATTATTCCTTGTAAATCATAAGTTGCGTAACTAAAAAGGCTTTCCATTAGAAAATGCATTTACGTTTCTTGATTTATGGTTGAATTATGATATTGAATTAAAAAATTTTACAGAATTTGGAACTTTTGTAAGCATTTAAGGCTTTCTAATTATAAATAGTATTACCATTGTATTTTTATATCCTATTCCCTTAGAAAAGGATACATTAACGTTGATACTAAGTTTGTAGCGCAGTGAAGGAGCTACAATAGATATAGAAAAGTATATATATTCTGGCTCAGAATGATCCCCTGAGTCGATTTAGCCCTGTCCGTCCGTCTGTCTGTCTGTCTGTGGAAATCATGATTACAAAACAACGAATGAAGCTATGATCATGAAATTTGGTATGAATATTTCGTTTTAGGATCGGCTGGTTAGTATTGAGGTTGGTAAATGGGAGAAGTCGGACAACTTCCACGCCTACTTTCGGTATTTAATGTGATTTAAATCGTGTTTAGAGCTCAATTTCTCAGCTCCGAGTACGAACTTAAAGGTGAAATTGTATATCATAGTATACTACCTCATTTGAAAATATAATAAAAAAATGGGCGTGGCCCGCCAACTAGAGACAAAATTTGTACAGGCGTAAAAATAGATATATTGACATGAAATTTGGCACAAATATTTCCTGTCATCATAGGATAGGTGGTGTTGAAAATCGGTAAAATCAGAAAACTGCCGCGTCCACGCCTCAATTAGAACTGTTTCACAAAAAATGAGCGATGAAAAGAACGAATAAAGCATGAAATTTGGTAGGAAGTTCTGTCATCACAGGCTGGTTATAAATGTAAATATAATAATTTAAATATGAATATATAATATATTTAAATAAGCCGTCGACATTTTATTTGACCGTTGTTATCAAGACATTCGGGGATAGGATATATAACCTCGACCAGGCCGAAAATAACGTTCTTACTAGTTTCTGATAATTTGAAAAATTTCTTTAATAATTAGTTAATAATTCTAAACAATAATCAATTAATGGTTCATATATAAAAGCTCCAGACATTATGCCCAACTATACTCTTTAACGGTATATATATATATATATATATATATATATATATATATATATATATATATATATATATATATATATATATATATATATATATATATATATATATATATATATATATATATATATATATATATATATATATATATATATATATATATATATATATATATATATATATATATATATATATATATATATATATATATATATATATATATATATATATATATATATATATATATATATATATATATATATATATATATATATATATATATATATATATATATATATATATATATATATATATATATATATATATATATATATATATATATATATATATATATATATATATATATATATATATATATATATATATATATATATATATATATATATATATATATATATATATATATATATATATATATATATATATATATATATATATATATATATATATATATATATATATATATATATATATATATATATATATATATATATATATATATATATATATATATATATATATATATATATATATATATATATATATATATATATATATATATATATATATATATATATATATATATATATATATATATATATATATATATATATATATATATATATATATATATATATATATATATATATATATATATATATATATATATATATATATATATATATATATATATATATATAATTGTTTTTTCTAAATAATAGTATTTATTCGGATGGGGTGTGGCTAGACTTTCTATCATTTGACTTTAGGAGGCACTCTCTTGACGAATAAACTTTATTCTCAGTTCGCTGTTTGATGTCTAAAGGTTAAGAGGTTAGCAGAAGAGGTTCGTGAGCAATAGTGAGTGGATTGGTTAACGTTTTCAAGAATTTTCGTTTTCTTCACGCAAATAATGGATACTTACGATAATGACATTTTCACTATTGATCCGGAAACGGCTTGGTTGGAGACGATAGTAGTGGGAGGATTTCGTGTATGGCATGTAATTGCTTGCTGTTTAGGAGTCCTGCTGATGATAAGTAAGATTCGGGAACATAATTTTCTTTTAAATCTATTCGAATTTCTTTTGTTACTACTACAGTTATTATGGTGTGCTGTTGTGTTAGATTTCGAATACCACGAACAAAACAGGAAATTGAAGCAGACTATCAACGCAAACAAATCACAAAAAAGTTTCGAGAAAAATTACAACAAATAAAAATATCGGATATCGATGACATGAGTTTACAGAAAGGTAAAATATTTAATCCATATTTTTCGGTTAATGCAATGAAAATTAGACGGATTAATTTCTTTTGTTAATCCAAAAATAAAAACGCAAGCCAATTTACGATGTTAAGTTTATTTGTTAGGTAACTGGAGGGGGGTGGTTATTGACCTATTCAAAATGCAGTAGAGAAAATTTTATATATTTCATATTGTAAAAATTGACATTGACCTCTCGTCGGCATGGCATATAAGAATTTAAATATTGGTCACTATTGATGATATTTATGGAGTATAATTGCAATAAGCAAATTGTATTGTGAGAATTATTTTTGACATGATTTTATATATCAAAAAATTATAAAATATCGTAGATGATTTAACGCGCAATTAATTCACATTTCATTACAATTTTAAGCTGCAAAACAAATCTAGAAACGTTTCGTAATATTTATATTTAAAGACACTCAACTCCATGTATTAAACTTGTTCTTAAACGGATTGTTTTATATTATCCGCTTTTAAAAAAATCATGAAACGGGAAGAGTGCACATGTAATAAAAATATATAATTTAGGCTTTAAACCGGCTCTTTCCGTGCAGAGCTGCGTCCTTGATAATAATCAGTCCTTGGTTGGTACCAATTTGGATTATGTATAGACAAATAAAGTAGTTATTATAAATATGTTTGTAAAATCAGTTTGCCTTCGTTTACATTAGATGTGGATTATGTTTTGATATGTATTTTCGGAATGGAGCCTTCAATTAACACGTACGACCTATTTTTAAAATACTTTATATTAACACTGCATTTCTTTTCATTTTCAGTAATCAGTCGTATTCAATCCGAAATGTCTTCTCACAGTGGCGAGAATATAAATGAGTGCGACGCCAATATCAAGTTAAAAAATAATGTTAGTCCAGCTTAATCGATGCCTAAAACCGAGTGCATAATAGACGATACTGATAATTTCGAAACATTAATAAAAACACCATAGCGCAATTTTAAAGATATTTAAATTTCCATTTATTTTTACTATTATAATATCTCATTTTAAACGTACATTACTGTAAAAATTTTAGTTCCAAAATATAAAAAGATTTTGGAAATGAAGTTGGTGCACGCAACTCCAACTAAAAGCAAAACTATATGATATTCATAAATTACTCCTTTCGAATAAATGTTCTCCCCCTGAAAAAAGGCAAAAATTCACAATCGATCTTTTAAGAAGGTAATATATAGAAATATATAAAAACTTACGACATTGTTTTCTTCTCTGTAATTTTCGGTTCCGGCCTTGCTCTGTTTAAAACTTTAAGAAAATCTGAAGTTTTGGTTCGCATCCTTGAGTGTATATACGCCTTCGAGCACTGTAGTGAACATAATTTTTAAGTAATTAATCGATATGGTAATATGGTAATATTAACCTTAATATGGTAATGTAAATAATCCCTGAACATGTGGATTAGATTGATCGTGTTGTCTCTCGTTTCCTTATTGGTATGGCGTGGAAAGAGCACTGGAAATTACAAATTGCGTTAATATGTGTAAAACAATTTAAAAATGCTTTCAACAATTATCGCATTAAATGAATAAATACAACCAAACCTAAGTCAATTGAAATAAAACAAGATATGTTCAAAATGTCATTTGGGTTTTTGATTTCGGAGTCATTGAGAAATTGATCATATAATATGCAAACGTATTCAACTTTGAACTCCGGGAAGGGCATTCACACAGATATGTGGATACTGCTGAATGCCATAAGTAACCTCGTGATACATCCACATTCTGGATACACACGTAAATTTTCTCTCTTCCTGTAGTGAGATATCGGTACATTCTGTTTGCAAGAATTTAAGAGAGACATTTAATTTTTTAGTAAATTAATGTATCGAATGAATATTTCCAAACTGAAGTCGTCTGACATAAAATCAAATCTATTCAGGATGCCGTCTGGATCTTTGATTTAGGAGCGTTCGAGAAACCTATCATACGATATCCAAATAGATTCCACTTTGAACTCCAAGCAAAATGTACCGATGAATTATTTTTGACTATCAAGTAAAATTCTGATACACTGACTTCCGAACTATGAACGTCTCTTCACTCTCCCACTCGCTGACCACATAATTATCTAATTATTCCCTTAACTAAAATCATATAGAAACATGTAATGCATAAATTGCAGCAAATTTTATACATCTCTTGATAAAACAATGCATCGAAATAATGTTTAAGCTTAAGGCATCTAATAAAATAATATACATTTAACATGTCAAACGAACTTTTCATTTAGAAGCCATTGAGAAATCGATCACATAATACCCGAACAGATTCCATTTTGAACTTACAGATTACGTGAAAAAACATTGATAGGTATTTTGCTATAATAGGTATATATAGGTATAGGTATAAAAGGTTACCACAAAAATGTTGTATAGGTATAATAGGTATCATAGATAGGTGGCCATAAAATTTCTGACACATAAACACGGTCTCCCTATCTCTTGTTTTCCCATTGTTCTCCCTATCTCTTTGCCTTGTCGGTGCAGATCAGTTTTCTTTATGATAAACCACATATCTATTTAAAACCTAAAGTGTAACATATTGAACTTCAAACATTTTTGAGCAATTAATGTATCAAGTTCTTGAAAAAGCGCTGTCCGAGATTTTTCGCTTTAATGCCCAAATAGTGTACGTCTACGTGGCAATATAGATTATTTTCTGTCCCCATCACCCCACCTTTTACATGTAATATCTTTAGCTGAGACAAGCAATTAAATAATAGATGGAATTATTACCAAATGTTACGTAACCGATGTTATCTCCAACTCTGGCATTCGTATTTGCAAGCTCTAATGGAGGTTCACGATGTGAGAATAAGACTTGTGGGGCCGTGTGAGAGGCTCGCCGTCCTTCTCTTAATTCCTGCATAAAAACCTTTCCTATTACAATATCGTCTTCATCACGGAATATTGTACTAAAGACTACAGTGACTCTATCAGATTTTGCCTCCACGTATCTGCAGCATTTTAAACTAATTTATCCGCGGCAATATTCATGACAATGTATAATTTTTTCTTACAGAGTTTCATCGTTCCTATAATTAATTACTGCTCTCTTTTGCCCTTCTTCGCCTTGTTCTTGGAAATCAAAATATTTTTCAAAAACCGATGCGAAGCAATTGCGCTTCAGTAATCCAATCTTTTTAGCAATATTTTCCCAATCCTTTGGAATGTCTTCTAAGTTAATAAGTACGGAAACGTTATATCCTTAAAAAATTACATCATTAGTAAGCATATTGCCAGCTGTTTTTATACTATCTACCGTCTTCTGCATCTGTTAATAGTGGGCCATATTCTCTCTTTAGCAATTCGTCGGCTCCATGCTCTTGCAGTTGTTTATAGAACTTCAGAGAAATACTTGTCTGGAATTACAAATACATATATTTACATATGCCCACGTTAACGTATTGTCTCTATATCTCTTCGAAGACTTACTCGGACTTTCGTCTTATCTCCATTAACATTAGAAATGTGAAACAAAACACCATCAAAGTCAGCAATTCTAACATCAATTGACTCTGGCTTCAAACTATAATAAAATATTTTTCCAGAATCAAATATTTCTAAAAACAACAAAGTAACGACTAGCACACCCAAAACATCGCTACGACCATGATAAATACGTGAAGATTGCTCTTTTATTACAATGGTTGAAAATTGCATTGGCATTGGCCTTTACTTGAGACTACAAATTAATTTATTTACCGCAAAATAATGTTTTACTAAATTTATTTCATATAGTAAGCTTGTTTCTTCATATGAAGAAACTTCTGAACTTCTTCTAATGACTTCTTCATTAGTACGTAATACCGTCACACGTATACAAGACTTTCCAACAACCGTTTAGGATTATCTGATAGATAAGAATTACATAAACCAATGCATTCAAGGGAATATTCGTCACACATGGATAGATATTTTATATGGCTCTTTCCAAAATAATGTTTCAAAACTAATGTAATTATGTAAATCCATTTTTTCCGATTTCTTAAGATTTCAACGACATACCATTACCACATATTCTCACATATACCTTTTATCAAATTTAAGAACAAAACTTATTTTAAAAATCGCGATGGAACTTACCCGGCAAGAGCATTGCGGAATTTTACCAAAAGTGTGTCCTCGACGATGCGGTTATTGATTTCGAGAAGAATCATTGTCCTTCGATGACCTGCAAAAAAGAAAAACAGGCATTATACACACTCGTGATCGCTACTAGTAGGTGAAATGCTTGTCGAAATCACACTATTCGCGATAACCAAAGAAAGAATTGGTAGTCTATTCTAGACATAAAATAACATTGTGCACAACCAAAAAACTTGGGTTAAAAAGAATTCCATTAAATTAATAACAGAAACACCAAACCAGTTTTTCTACCTTAGAATATAGACTTATTTTTGTGGAATAAAGAACAACTCGAAGCACACAAACTTAATTCATCTTGATAATTAAAGCACTCCAAATTATTTATTAGATAATTTAAATTATTTTCTGAATAAAACTTGTCTCCAGTAATTTTCTGCGTTACGCCGTTTTAACGAAAGTTCAATGAGAACTTGAGTCATCCGGTATCATTGTGAATGTGCCGTTAACACATAGTGGAATTTATATATTTACTTTTTTAGTCCACCACGCACGAGTACAATTGTGAATGCAAAATTTTTGTTTTCGTTGTCACAAAATTTATTGGAGTGTTCCATATTTATACACTAGAGCAATCGAACTAGAAGACTTCGAAGTAGAGTTGAGCGATCCCGTGATTTCTTGGGAACGTTCCTACCAGTGACAGTGACTCTTCAGCAGAGATAACGAGATAGGAAACTTCTCTAACTACAACTCTGATTTTTATGTAGTGTTAGTGACTTTCAGACCCAAACAAACAATGGAATTCCAGGAAATCGATGTTACAGACCCAAACAATTCGCGGAATTGCATGTTACGGACCCAAACAATATTTGAGTTTCAGACCCCAATGACATTTCGGTCTAAAATTCCCACCACCTTTGTTTATATATTCCAACTTAGATATTGATCTATAAAATTAAATTCTATTTCATGTACACTTTTATGCTTTAAGCTGGTACATGCCTTGTTGTCGTACTTTGTTTTATGACAATAATATATCTAATAATTTATCGGCAAACACATTGCGCTTTTGTAAGCATGAGGAAATAAATGAAATGAAATTTCATGCAATAATTTAGTGATTCGCAAAAATGGAGTGACTTATTTAATGGGGCAAATAATTCCAAAGAGGGTATAATAAATCAAACAAATATTTAAAACAATTTACTTAAACAAATTCTGCATGTTGCTTTATTAACATTACCCTAAATCCAAGTGAAAGGCTTTGTTTTGATTTCCACGTTTACTAATCACTCGCCGAAGCAATTAAATTACCGTATATGTGTTTTACTAATCTCCACCTTAAATTAAAATATTGTCAATGTTTTATGAGAATATAAACGAAATTAAATATGGTATAACGTTTTAATTAGCATTTAATAAGCATTCATGGCAATTTTACAATATAAGTAATGGTAAAATTAATTAAACAAATATTTAAAAGAATTTATTTAATAATGTATTATTAATAATAATGTGAATTAATGTAATTATTTTATATATTCTATCTTCATTTTGAAGTAATATAAATAATTTAACAGTTTATTTTTCTATCCTGAATAGTTTAGTTCAATTCAATATATTCAGTATTCACATTGAAATTATATACGAAATGATTTATTTGCGTTTACTTAGTTTTAGCACACATCTTAGTTTTTCAACATAATTGTAATCAATTCATCCTTATGAGAAACTCTTAAAAAAGAAAATGCATATAAATACTGGCGTTGGCAATCCTTAATTATTTTTTGACCTCACAGCTAGATTTGACCATTTTAGTGTTACCTGCTTATGCGGCTCGTAGTGTTTTAAGTACATTTTTTAGCATTCATATGAAAACAGTGTTGCCTGCATTTTGTAATTTGGTATTAACTAAATTTTATCGTTAATTATTAAATAAAGAATCATTAAACCAGTATATTAAACCATTATAGCTTGTTAAATGAGCTTGAAACTACTTTTCAATTTAGAACATTTCATTATTTTTGGTATTGAACAAGATTATGTGGGTCACATTTGTTTGTAATATCAAAGAATTCAATAATATATATACGGAATTTTGATAGTCTTCAGTTCAAACATTTACTTACGTGTTGAAAATAAGACACGTGGTGTTGGCCAGCGCAAAGTGGTGTTGGCCAGCCCATCCGAATTCTGACTGCAGCCCGTGTTATGTTCTACTTTTACGAATAATTAATTTTTGAATTTAAATTCTTGTTCGTGACTCCTTTTCTTATTATTTTCACTTTAAAATAGAGCACAAAATGTGCTTTCAAATCAAGCCGCGGAACGAACTGTTGTTTACATATTTTCATGAAAAGTCATACGTGACATTTAATTTGGTGAATAACGCATCCATATACATAACCCCTGTACGTGAGTTTGGGTCGTGAAAAATTTTGTCATTTTTTTGAAATATTTTTTTTTTGGGATTCCTATCTCGTTGTCTCTGGTTTGCATATTTTCATGAAAAGTCATACGTGACATTTAATTTGGTGAATAACGAGTTTCGGTCGTCTAAAATTTTGTCATTTTTTTTGACACATTTGTTTTCGGGAAAAAAGTTTCCTATATCGTTGTCTCTGTCCGAGAGTGCCATGTAACCATACCTCTTAGAGTCTACTCTTTATATAGTACTGCATTCAATTAAAAGGAGAAAGAAATAATATTTGTAAAATATTTCAATTACACTGTGAATAAGAGAAGCCCTTGTAAATATCGTGCTAGTAGTTGTGAGAAAAATCATTAGAAAAGTAAACCCGAAACGCTTTTTCAAGCGGCGAAATGTTGTGTTCCACCTCTTCATCTTTGTGATACACATTTGCTTTTCGCTCGGAAATAACTCAATATGTTAAGGACAGAACGGCCTAGTCTCAAAGAAAAAGTAAAAGGTCTGACATATATCACCAGGACCTATCTATTTCTATATAATGCACTGCAAGTTGTCGGTTGGGTGTACATACTATATCAGCTAATCAGCTATTATGTGCTGACGGATTTGAAGTTTCGATCGTCTACAAGTTTGTGGGATTATATAAAGTGTGCTGTAATTGTTTTCCAAAATGCGGCATTCCTTGAAATTATTAATGCAGCCTTTGGTCTGGTTAAATCAAATCCATTAATAACAACGTTTCAAGTGCTGAGCCGTATGATGGTTGTCGTCGGTGTCGTTATGGCTACTCCCGCAGCGAAAGTGTCACCAGGACTTCCAATAGCACTTTTAGCTTGGTCCCTTACGGAAGTAGTACGTTATGGATATTATGCTTTAAACATCATTGAAGCGGTACCCAACTTTATGATTTTCCTTCGCTACACAACATTCATTATTCTGTATCCCGTTGGAGTGACTGGGGAATTGCTGTGTTTTTGGTGGGCCCAAGAATATGCTAACACATACGGAGCATGGTCGGTAGAGATGCCCAATAAGTGGAATTCTAGCTTTTCATATTTTGGACTGCTTTGGATAGTAATGCTTCTATATATTCCTCTCTTCCCGCAAATGTACCTTCACATGTTTGCGCAGCGTAAAAAAGTTTTCGCTGAAGTAAAAGGTTCCGGAATGACGAAGAAAGCAAACTAGATTACACTGATAATATAAGTTCTCAATTTTACTGAAGCAAATGCGGGGTGTGGGATTTTTAATGTTTTAATCACAATAACCTCAACACGTTCATTTTTATTAATTCATGGTTAGGGACTGGATTTTATTACTGTCTGCCGCATTCATATTCACACAAAAAATAAAATTAATTAAAAAAACAATTTATTAAAAAATAATATTTTAGAGACCTGCATTTTAGATTTACAAAATGAAAACGTTTGCTTAGGCTTAGCGTGACCATAATTTATACATCTACATCCGTAATATTAATGTATGGCTAAATTCTAATAACTAATCGACATGCAAGGAAGGCTATAATATAATAGCTATAACATAGAGCTATAATATAATAGACTCACATTTGTTATACTAAGAAAATGTATATGAAAATCTATGAGAATTTCTCCATTCATAATTTCTCTGTGTCCGTCATGTTTCCGTAATTGCTTTCTCTATGTTGTAGACTAACAAAATGATTGTAGGCTTCTTAGCATACCCTATATGCTTTTCAAATAAAACAAGTAAAAGTGCTTTCTTCGGTCCGGCCGAAGCTTGAATACCCTACATTCACAGTATAAATCCGTATTCCTAGTAGGGACGCAGATCACTCCCACTTTTTGCAAAATAATTTAGTATTTGTGGTTTAGTTCCAGGTTAAAATTGTGTCTTCAGATCTACAAACGTTGAAACTGAGCTTCGTATGTGCATATATTCATATTGGTTATCGAAAGCAGGCGTGGCTCTCATCCAATTTTACCCATTTTCAATAATAGAGAATATTTGTGCGAAATTTCATTACCATATCTCTTCGCTCTCTCGTAATCGCAATTTCAACAGACAGGCAGATATGCGAACAGGGCTAAATCGGCTCAGTAAATTGTTCTGAGCCAGTATATATATACTTTTCCATACCTGCCACACCTCCTTTAATGGGTTACAAACTGAGGAACATACTTAATATACCCTAAGCCCTTCGGGTGTAGGGTATAAAAACAAAAGCAAATGTGAATTGACAATGCGATCATATTGTGACCGATGATTTCCTAAATTCTTACATTGATTCTTAATTTGTCATTTTTATAAATCATTACTCCTGGTTCTTTGGTAGTGTCATTCTAGGGTAAAAGGAACAGCATGACAACATTCAATAAGACAAGGATTATAAGCCTGCCAGCAAAATTTTAGCTAGTAATAGCTAGAAATAATTTTAGCTGGTAATAGTATCCTTGAATAAAACGTTGTATTAACTTACGTTCCCATTAACGAATACAATTAATCGACGAATACAATTAATGTGCACTTCACGACTGTATGAATTCTTACAGTATTTTTACTTGGTATTTTTTATTATAATTTATTGAAATTTCCGACATTTAACCTGGGCTTTGTTGTATAAAGGAAATAAGTAGATCGGATATTTTATATGGTTATTTTAATTTCTACGAAGAACTTTATACTGTCCATTATAATAAGAGAGGTTATTAAAACAATTTACATACTTGTGCAAACTATAATGAATACGCCGAAATTGTAAATATAAAATAACCAAGATTGAAATAATTATATGTATACTTTTATCATTCCTATATTGTTTCAAATACATTTAATCATTAACAATATAGATTCATATATAAAGGCTATTAAAATCCTATAGAATATTAATTTCAATGCTGTGACCACTGAATATTTTTTAAATCAATTCCCTCCTGTACCATTTCCCATAAGGGAGACATTTCACGCAAGCGTTTCACATGTTTTATACATCTCTCTGCTGTGTAATCTACTTCTTCGATTGTTGTGAAACGACCAATTCCGAATCTGTTTAATAAAAAATTATCACATCGGTAGTCGAATCTCTAAATTATAGTAACCTTATAGAACTGTGAGCTAAATCTTCATCGGTACCAATAGCGCGCAGAACATAGGAAGGTTCCAACGACGCAGATGTGCATGCGGAACCACTAGATAGAGCAACGTCTTTCAGAGCCATTAATAGCGACTCCCCTTCCACATAGGCGAAGGAAAGGTTAAGGCAGCCACTATACGTATGCTCCGGATCGCCGTTTCGTATGACATGCGGGAGCGCTTTCGTAATACGTTCAAGTAACCGATTTGAGAGGAAATCAATCCATTTTTTGTCATACTCCATTTCTGCAATGGCCAGTTCGCAAGCAGCACCCATACCTACAGCCAGCGGAGCAGGCACTGTGCCACTGCGCAATCCGCGCTCCTGACCACCACCACTCTGGATTGGTTCCAAGCGTACTCGAGGTCGTCGACGAACGAAGAGTGCACCAATGCCTTTAGGGCCATATATTTTATGACCTGATATTGACATTAAATCGACGTTCATAGCATTAACATCGATTGGAATTTTTCCAACGGCTTGTGCGGCATCAGTGTGGAAGAAGACTTTTTTCGCACGACAAATTGCTCCAATTTCCTTAATTGGTTGCTTCACGCCTAATAGAGGAAATTCCATAAATTTGAGGAAGTTATGAAGAGCGCTAAGAGTTTGAATACCAATTTCATTGTTCACCATCATAACAGAAACTAAAGACGTTTCCGGCGTAATTGCATTTTCCAAAGCGTCCACATCTATTAATCCATTATTCTTTACCGGCAAATATGTCAGTCGGAATCCCTCATTCTCTAAAGCCCGGCAAGAATCCAGAACACATTTGTGCTCAGTTTGAGTTGTAATGACGTGCTTCTTCTTTGTTGCGTAGAACCTACAATTCCATGCAATTTAATGTCAATAATAGAAATATGTTAATTACCTTCCGACACCCTTTATAGCGATATTGTTTGACTCAGTGGCTCCTGATGTGAAGATTATTTCCTTGGGTTCGGCTCCGATTAACTTGGCTACTTGTTCTCTAGCATTCTCAACTGCCTTCTCAGACTCCCATCCATAGGCGTGAGTTCGGGAATGCGGATTGCCATAGTAGTTGGTCTGATATGGAAGCATAGCATCGAGCACCCTAGGATCCTGGAAGAACACATATACTTCGTAAAAATTTGTAATCCATTTTCTTCTACCAACCAGAGGAGTTGTCGCTTGAGCGTCCAAATATATGGCTCTCCCTTCGACATTGTCAGCCTTTATATTGAATTTCGATGATCCTTTGTAAGAGCCTAAAATGTAAAGACATGATTATAGGGTTTGTATTTTCAATTCTCTTTCTTACTTTCTGGGACAGAAGTGTCAGAAGCATTTGATGTAATTAGACGCCTGTATGTCTTTGTCCAATATAAGATTATCTTTGGATAATCGATAGAAGCCTTTATGCATTCCAATGTTTTCCATGCCTGACGAGAATCGATAACCCTGTATTTAGCGAATCTTCCAATTTGAACGATCATAATCCGAATCCTCCACCTCTCAATATATATGCAAGATACGTCTAAAATATAAACACACTGATAGCAGCAGGGATAAAGAGATAGATCACTTTGCACTAATCCAATTGAAATTCCTCTCTACAATCACAGAGTGGTACAAATTTAACTGGAATTTGGTACTTATTTCCCAGGGAATGCGTACTCGCGTCAACAACAATAAAAAACATGTGATTTAAGTAGAAGGTGTTATTGGTTTTTAAGCGTCAAATGTTTTGTGAATATGGTTGAGCATTCTGAAGACTTTGAATAATTTTTTCGGCTTAACTAACCATCTGACATGCCTCACGGATGTTTTTCTCCTTCATGTTGTTGTTAAAGCTATTAATGCTGATACCGAAAACAAAAACTATTTTCATCGGCAACGCTTGTGGGCGTGGCTACAGCGTCTTAAAGTTTGAAATATAATCAGATTTTGTTGTTGTTGACTTTATTATTATTGGTTTATTATATTTTTATACCAGATTAATTGTTAAATTACATTAACTTGTTTAATTAACAACTAATAAAACAAATTCCCAGGTGTTAACATAATTTTCAGAAATTGTAATTGTGACATTTCTATGGTGAATTACTAACCCTAATACATAAGCTCTATACGTATGTTGCAGAAGCGTAAAATAGGAGTGGTTTTTTGCAACACGTTTTTGTGGGAGAAGAGTTTTCTATCTCGTTCTCCCTGATCTAATGTAATCGGCGAGGAGGCGAATATTTATCGTTTTGGACATTTTAAAGAATTTACGATTAAATTAAATTGAAAAGAATGTCGGCAATTTTGCGGTCCGGAAAACTTTTGCTATGTTTCTCCGGCATTACTCGTACCTTAAATATAGTACGGGGTACAGAAGGAAATGCATTGCAGTGTTCCCGTTTCATTAATCCTTTTTATCGGTAAG
Organism: Physocephala rufipes; assembly: GCA_963966595.1. Taxonomy (NCBI): domain Eukaryota; kingdom Metazoa; phylum Arthropoda; class Insecta; order Diptera; family Conopidae; genus Physocephala; species Physocephala rufipes. Next base: position 48,291,720 of record OZ016502.1, on the reverse strand, counting down.
TAATAATGCATTTTAGATTGGGCGTTGAAACAATTACGCAATATATGAAAAATATCGTTAATATAAATATTACCAATGTTTTTATTAAATGATTTGTTCATACTATTATTTGTACACTTTATGATCTGTAGTTTTCTTTAATTTTGTGATTTCAATTTCATTAGCAAACTTTTTTTATAACCTAAAAATCATTTATATTTCTTCAAATATCGGCTTGATGTAGTTTTTCAAGTGCAGCAGTTCCCAAACCCGATTTTGGTTTAGAGAAGCAATTGCGACGTTTGGATCAAGATGTGAGGCGTGTCGGACGTATTTCACGGCGTGACATCGAAGAAGTGCTTGAGGAAATCCGTCTTCAACGCTCAGCTACTAGTTCTCAATCCTTATTAATCATCCGATGCTGTGGTAACTTAGTACCCGAGGAAAAGCCTGAAATGCGTACTGCGTTGGTGCAAGAGATTTGGAACACACTGAATTCTCTGAATGTGCCGATGGATATTTCACATTATAATGCCTTGCTTCGGGTTTATTTGGAAAATGAACATCCATTTTCACCAACAGACTTCTTGGCTGAGATTGAAGCAAAAAATATCGAACCCAATCGTGTGACTTATCAACGTTTAATAGCTCGCTACTGCCAGCAGGGAGATATCGAAGGAGCGACTCGTATTTTAGAATTTATGCGAGAGAAAAGCTTGCCAGTTAATGAGAATGTTTTTAATTCCTTAATTTTAGGACATTCCCAGGTTAGTGTGAATAATAAGAAATTTAGAATGTAATCGTTCTATATTTAGTTAATACCGGAGTAATATATAATACATGTATTATTTCGTCATATCTCATCATAAATATCTGGATTTCTGAAGTAGATAGTCCATGCTTTATATATTAAACGAAGCATACTTACAATTGTCGATTATTTTTTATAGAAGTTTAGATTATTTTCAAATCCATTCAAAAACTGCTAAACTACCTCCAAAGGAGAGGATCCCAATCCTATGAGAATGGAGCCAATCCGGAACAAATGTGTGACTAAGCTAAGCTAATTACAAATTGTTAATAGGATCCGGGTGGCTCCTCATTGATTGAAGATGGGATGTTATATTTGTAAAACTACATGGCATTTACTTTCAGGGGAGTTAATTTTGTTCTTTAAAATACTGTATGGGTTTGACTATTTCGTGTCTCTTAACAAGCAACGATGAATGTGTACTGCATTCAAAAACTTAAAAGGTCACGGTTCGCAGTTTTCTTATAGTTGATTGTAGATGGGACCACAATAGTCCCAACTACATTTTCCTCATTCGACAATATTACTGTTTTTATTTATACTCACAATTCCAAACAAATTTTCGATTGATTAATTATTCCATTTTAGGCTAACGACATGCAGTCTGCCAGGGGTATTTTAGATGTGATGAAACAAGCAAATCTTGAGCCTAGTGCAGACACATATGCCATGCTCCTCTGTTGTTATGCTCGACACGGTGACATCGACTCAATTAGAAACACGATCGATTTGTGCGAGAAAAGCGAAATATATTTGTTGGACAAAGACTTGTTGGACACAGCTTACAATTTAATCGTAAACGGATACTCTGAGAATATCGATGTTGTTCTTGGGAAATTACGCCTATCTGTAGGCTTTAATCAAGATGCAATTAATACAATCTTGCGTTTGGTGAACAAGGGATACGATGAGGAAGGATTAAAAATATTGAGACTCATGCCGCGATCAAAGCGTGTTGACGGTGAATTGAATGATGCAGGGGCATTTTTTATTAAGCAACTTGTAAGAAATAATCGACCTATCGAAAAGATATTGGGCATGTGTAAATTAATGGAAGATGAAGGTAGTTAATTATATATTTTTCTGTCCATTATAAATTTTTGTTTTTCTGTAGGCCTGAATTCAAGAGCCCTTTTAATTGCCACCGAAGCTGGTCTTAAAAGTGGTAACACAAATCATGCTCTGACTTTACTAAAGGAAATGAAAAAATCAGGATTACCGATACGGCAGCATTATTTCTGGCCAATTATTTGCTCCGTGGGGTCTCATGAAGTTATTGATATAACTCGGCAAATACAGAACGATTTCGAGGTATCATTTAATTCCGAAACACTTCGTGACTATGTCATACCGAGTCTGAAGGAAAAAAATATAGAGGAGATCATCAGCCTTTTACGAGTTGCTAATATATCCAGTGGAGCTGCTGCTTCATCAGCGGCATATGCCGCATTGTCTGCCAATGATATGGAGGATGCTGCCTTGATAATGGAATCATATCGAGCCTACTTTTCGCCAAACCTTTTCAGGCAGCCATTGATTTCCGCATTTTGCCGGACAGCGAACTACGAGGCATTTGTTCGCATTGTAAGGCAAATCACCGACAACATTTGGCGAGGTAACAAATTAAACAATGTCCAAACGACTTCAAACGATGAATCGTCTGACGTCGGAATTACGGAAGTAGAAGCAGACGAGCCATCGCCGATATCTTTAAATCGAAGAGAAGAATCGAATTTTGTTGGTCAAGTTGTAATTGATGCCTATCTGTCTTCTCGCGGAGATCGTATTGATATGTTGCAGAAATTACTGCGGGAACTAGAGGAGCAAGGTATGTCAATGAGTACCACCCGCGCTACCCGAATTTCTCAAATTATTGCTTCTTCAATGACGCCTGAAATATCGGAATTGCTTGGAAGGTTGAGCTCGGGTGAGCTAGAACTCGTACCATTGAAAAAACCTGCTGGGTATAATCGAAGCTTGGATGCAATGGGTTTTGAAGGTACGAACTTTCTCCAAATCTTAAAAAATACTAAATTTTGTTTCTTACAGAAATTGAACGCTTTATAGCTAATGTTGAAGCCAGAGGGGAGAACGCGAGCAATCTTAAGAGATATTTACTTTCGTCTTGTTTCCGGTCTAAAAATCTTTCGAGATGTTTGGAAGTAATGGAAAAACTAGAAAAGGAAAACTTCAATTTTCAGTCAGGCATTTATGCACAGCTAATTGATCTTTATATTCATCATCACAGACTTTCCGAAGCATTAGAACTTTACAAAAAACTGAAAGATAACGATTCGGCATTCGTTTTGGATAACACCAAAACCATACGAACTGTCGACCTCTTACTCAAGGAAGATCGACTGGACGAAGCTCTAAATTTCCTGGAAAGTAATAAAAAGTTAGAACCTTTTGTTGACGGCGAGGGATTATTTAATTATTTTACATGTGTTTGGCGTGTACTCAATGAAATTGCGGAAAAAGGCGATGCTCAGAAATTGCAAAAGGTGTTCGATGCTTTAATTGAAGGCAATTATATATTACCAAAAAATGTTCTTTTAGGATCTCTTATTAAGGTAAGGAATAGGAACATCCAAAATTTATATTAGTTATTTGAAGAAAATCTCATTTATTAATCCCTATCTAGGAAAACTGACTCCAGATTTTATAGTGATCTAATACTCTCGTTCTCTATTTTTAAGGTTCATATTGTTAATGATGATATACCAAAGGCTATGGAAGTATTTGAACACATTTGTCAAACATACAAATCGACGCCTTGGAAAAATGAATTGGCTTGTCGTCTGATACAAAACGAAGATGCTGGAAATTTACAGAAGCTAACCGATCTTAGCACTGATATCCATGGCGAAGTTAACAGTTTGTATGATTTAGTGTTCTCCTTTTTAGAGTGTGGGCGTATTCGTCAAGCAAGGAAAATTTTGGAGACTCCAGGTTTACGAGCACGACCACATCGAGTTGATAATGCGTGCGACCGTTATAAAAATGAAGGAATGGTTGAACCATTAGAAGGACTACTTGAAGCCAGCAAAGATTTACATCACATTAATCGAACAAACATATATTACAATCTCCTTTTGTGCTATTTTAACATAAATGACGCTAATAGAGCACTTGGTTTATGGACAAAAATGCAAGAGGAAAACATTCCACCGTCCGATGACTTCCTTTTGAAATTAGCTGAGCTCTTGAAAAAGAATAGTATTGATATTCCTTTTGTAGTACCGGAGGGAAAAGAGGAAGTATTAAAAGTCGTTCCAGAAAATTACCGATCAAATGATCTAAATTCATTTCGTTCGGCCATACGAAATGGAGAAGTGGATGTAGCCCTTCAAATAAAGAGTTCATTAAGGAAATCAGAAATTCCAATCACTGATTTGTCTCAATTAATTGAATTGCTAGTGCGTGCTGATCGCCTCAAAGAATCCACGTCCTTACTAAATGAAATATGGGCTCGAGGATATTTCCCCAACAAACAAATATTTAAATTTTATTTGAACAGGGTCGCCGCTACAGGTGACGTAGAAAGAATGGAGCAAATAAGTGTCCAACTTTCCGACGAACAAAAGAAGCTGGTTTCTTTTGATAATCGTCTTTGTCACGCCTATGTAATATCAGGCAGAGTTGATGAATATATGAACAGGCTATATGATGATATCGCAAATGCCAAGTCTCCCGAAGAAATTCAAAAGTTGGCGGAAAAATTTCCGCGAGGTGGAGCATTAGGTATCTTGAGTAAATATCCGGAAGCAACAAAGAATTGTAAGTTCAGATTCAACGTTTATTAATAATAGAATTTAAATATCTTCGTATTTGAATTGTAAAATATTTTTAGTTGAGAAAATTGCTGAACTGTACGCTAAAAATAACGTTACTGGGCCTATGAATATGCTTTGGATTCATTACTTTTTAAACGGCAATGAGGCGTCTTCGAAATATATTTGGGATAAATATCTTCGAATTTCCTCGCGTATTATGTTCCAACATATTTTAGAAACTGCACGCCAACAGAAAAATCCTAAATTTGTACAAAAACTTCTTCATCTCTTACGTGGCTCCAACATATCAGAAGGTGCAATGGGTAATGCTTACTCATGCCTGATTGACATTCAAATAGCAGAGGAAGATCTGGATGCAGCAGTGGAATCACTTAACGAAGCAACTAAAAGTGTTGGTATAGAAAATATTAATCGCACAGCATTGAGTCGTTTAAAAGCTGGTTTAAAGAATCATAATAAAGAAGTTCCCTTTACTATACCAGAGGAAGAAGCTGGTAAGGATTCTCTATCCAGTAGTAGTTCATCATCCAGTAGTGACGATGATATCAGTCCTAAAAGACCAGAAACAAGGCCTAAGAAGCCTACGGAGTAATGTCTTCAGTCTAAACAAAGATAATTAGAAATAGACACATTTTATTAGAGATTCATATAATTTTAAGCACCTCTGTTTATGATAATAGAATACTGACAATATCTAAGGTGAAAAACATTGATAATTCAGGAAACATCTTAAAATGCTTGTTCTTCTTCGATCATCACATATATTAAGGCTTATTTTCGACTATCGATATTCAATTAACGATAGTATCGTTAGCAAGCGATTTGATCGCTCAATTGGTATTAGGGAACTCTGCAATAATATCGTTAGCACTGTAAACAATAGTTGGAGTTGTCAAAGGCATTGTTCATTTTACACTTGAACTTATCCTTTTGTTAAACAAAAGGTACTGTTTAGCAGCAATACAATAGATACTAATATTTCTACCCATTTGAGAAAAAAAATTCTACCCATTGTTTACATTTCCCTGTTATTGTTTAAATTTTTCTACCATTTTGTTTACAGTTCGGTATTTGATACAAGCGATGTTGTTGTGTTTACAAATTAATGAAATTTGTCATTGTTATATAATGTTCAAATTCGTGTGTTTTCACATCTCATACAAGTATTGATATAATTATTTTAAAATAACTTTTGGCCATTTTTTTGTGGAAAGTTCCAAAGAGTCCGATTTAGTTCCTGCCCTAACGCAGAACAGAAAATTGAGGAACTCTTCGACTATTCGGCAGATGAGTACGGAACATGAGTAAGTAATTTATAAAAATTTTTTTATGAGTAAAAGATTTATCCATAATAAAATTTCTATTGTATCGGTTCTATATTGTAATATGCAATCAATTTTGGGTTTATATCCACCTTTCCGATGAATAAACTTTATGGAAATTGTTGTTGTTGTTGTGTACTTGTTACTTTTTATTGAAGCAATCTATTGATAATTGTTCAAAATGAAAATTGTATAAATAATTTTTCTGATTATTAATTTCTACACCTTTAAAATAAAAACATTGTTCTTTTGATCCCATCGTCGACAGCGCTTAAAAGAGTTCTAAGATACCTCAAAGGAACAAAGAAACAAGTTGAAGTACGAATGTAAAACAAAACAAGGCGAAGAAACAAAAGGAGGTGAAGAAAATAACATACTTTACGGTTATGTGGATGCAGATTGGGGATCGGATACAGAAGATCGGAAGTCTACAAGTGGATATATTTTCTATGTATTTGGTTGTCCAGTCTCTTGGGCGAGTAAGAAGCAAACTACAGTAGCCTTATCATCAAGCGAAGCAGAGTACGTTGCCTTAAGTTCAGCTACTTCAGAAGGTCTATGGATAAAAGGAATTCTAGAAGACATGAGTGTTATGACAACAGAAGACTCATTCATCTTATATGAAGATAATCAAGGTTGCATACAAATGGCTAAGAATACGGAAACTAAAAGAACGAAGCATATAGACATAAAGCATCACTTCATAAGGGACAATCTTTTGAAGAGAAAATTACAGATAAATCATGTCTCTTCAATACATCAAGTTGCAGATATTTTTACTAAGTCACTTGATAAATGTAAATTTGTTGCAATTAGAAATTATCTAGATCTATCTAATTGAGAGGAGGTGTTGTTGTTGTTGTGTACTTGTTACTTTTTATTGAAGCAATCTATTGATAGTTGTTCAAAATGAAAATTGTATAAATAATTTTTCTGATCATTAATTTCTACACCTTTAAAATAAAAACATTGTTCTTTTGATCCCATCGTCTGTTCTTCCTAAATATTTTTCACTAATAAGAGAAATTTTACATGGAGTAGGTCCGAACATTTCACCTATCATAAAATTGGGAATTTTTTACGCTTCCTTGGAACTCTTCCTTTACTCCAACACTTCTGCGTCGTCAAATTTCTACTAACGATTGCCTTGAGGGTCTCGCTTTGTATGACGGCTGAATCGTTTATCGGTCATTTTCTGATCGGTCGTTAGATGCGTCCAAAATACATTTTCTAACGATTGATATCGCTAAAGCACTGGCAGTGTTGTTGTAAAAACTGAACATCGACCTAAATCGTTTAGCTAGTGATATGGTTGTAGTTAGCTAATACTGAATCAATAATGACGTTAAAATAACAAAGAGCAATTGAAGATAAGTCAAATCGTTTCATATCGTTTGTTGGACGCAAATAAGGCTTATTTGCTTTTTCGTTTTGCTTGCGTATTAACCAAGCATAATGAGATAGGGTAAATACACATGCATTTGCTCTATGCAAAGATTGGTAAAAATTTAGCTAGATTTTGGTACCTATTAAGAAATATATATTCGCGTCAACAGTAATCAAAAACACAGCTTTCGCGTGGAGGGTGATTAGAATTATAAGCAGAGACTTTTGTGAAACCACAACCTGGCAGCAGGAGCGGCAGCTACGTGAAATTTACACAGGAGCTTATGGGAACAGCTAGCTGCCGGGCATTGTCAGCAAAATTAAAATCTATTTCGTCAGCATAGCATTTTCTCTTTTTCTGTCAAGAAGAGTTGCCAATTTTTGACGAAAATCCTAGACAATTTCTAAAATTGTAATAGAATTATAATAGAATGTAAACAAAACCCGAACAGAAGTCACAACTAAATGAAGAAAATGTAAACAAACAAATGACAGATGCCGCTGTCGATGCCACTGCCACATATAATCCCGGCAGCTCGTGAGAGAGCGTTACTGCCGTTGCAGCTGCCTGGTTGTAGTTTCACAGTTACGTTATGCTTTGTCATGGATATATATGTAAAACCAATCAGTGAATTTAATTTGTGATGGTAACACTGGAAAAATATGTATATTGCATTTTAAGAATTTTTGCGAAGTTAATGGATTCTTAAAATTATTGTTCTCTTAATATTTCTATTATGGAAGAATCCGTTTGTGGTAATAATGGAACCTCATCAAGTAATTATAGTTCATCGTTGAATTCATCATGCTCTAGTAGATCAAGTCGATGTTTAAATGAGAATCTGTCTAAGAGTGGTGAGGGTTTAGTTTGTAAAGTGGAAGAGGATGCAGTAATGGACGCAAATAGAAGTGAATCCTTCAACACTAGGGCGCTTCAGGCAGCGACTGGTAATCGACATGAAAATGTCGCAAGCAAAGTTAGCAAATCAATCGAAAATCATGAAAGACAAGTGGCTACCAAATCTAACGTTGATAGCTTGGATTTTACAAACATGGATAAATTAAGTCATGTAGGTACTGTGGATGTTACTGGTATTACGATCCAGTTGGACAAGGCGACTTCGGTACCGTTAGCAGAGAGGGTTGTAAAGAGAGCATCAAATGCTCAAATTGTTGAGGTAAGAGAATTACAAAAGATGGCTTTATTTTACGGAATATGAGTACGCGTTTAATTTTATTTTGTTTTATTGAAGTGAATGTTGTAGTTGGATTCAACTATAATTCAAGGCGAAAAAAATTAATATTATTATTTATTTGAATTACTTTAGATTCATCAAAAGAGTTCAGAAAACTTATCAAATCAAAACAAAAGCTCTGAAGTAATCAAGCGAGACCGTGGAAAACATACTTTCCCGGCATCAGAACGGAAGCGAAAAGAATCGGAATATTCTTATGCATCTGAAAAAAGAGATGACAAGCTTAGGAAATCAAGTCGCAGTTCATCTCGTGAAAGGCAACATCAAAAACGTCGATCAAATTCTAAATTTCGATCGCGTTCCCGTGGTCGCTCTGTTGAGCGTCGCCGAAAAGAAAGGGAAAGGCGCCATGCGGAACAGGAAGCTAATCGCAGTTCAAAAAGTGATCAGAATAGTTTAATAAATACGTTGGAAACAAAAGATAGTCAAGATGAGAAAGGGAGGAAAGAATCCGCTTTAAATTCAAAGGAATCATTAGGGAATATTTCTGAACGGCAACGGCGCACTGTTGATTTGCTTACCTCGCGAACGGGCGGCGCTTATATTCCGCCGGCAAAGCTGCGCTTGATGCAAGCTGAAATTACTGACAAGTCATCAGCTGCATATCAGCGGATTGCTTGGGAGGCATTAAAAAAATCTATTCACGGTTACATCAATAAAGTTAACGTGGACAATATTGCAATTATTACGCGAGAGTTACTGAAAGAGAATATTGTTCGTGGGCGAGGATTACTCTGTCGTTCAATTATTCAAGCACAAGCCGCCTCTCCTACATTTACCCACGTGTACGCAGCCTTAGTTGCCATAATAAATTCCAAGTTCCCAAACATCGGCGAATTACTGTTAAAGCGTTTAGTCATACAATTTAAGCGAGCATTTAGAAGAAACGATAAAAATGTTTGCTTATCGTCATCACGTTTTATAGCGCATTTAGTTAATCAACGAGTTGCTCATGAGATTCTGGCTTTGGAAATCTTAACATTACTTGTGGAAACACCTACCGATGATTCTGTTGAGGTTGCAATAGCTTTTCTCAAAGAAGTTGGAATGAAATTAACTGAGGTGTCTTCGAAGGGAATAGGAGCCATTTTTGAAATGCTTAAAAATATTTTACACGAGGGTAAACTGGATAAACGTGTTCAATATATGATTGAAGTTGTGTTTCAAGTCCGCAAGGATGGTTTTAAAGATCATCAGTCAGTGTTGGAATCGTTGGAACTAGTTGAGGAAGATGATCAGTTTACACACCTGTTGATGCTAGATGAAGCTACAAATCAAGAAGATGCATTGAGTAAGCATTGGTCATTTTTAAACGTTTTAAAATAGCTGTATTTTATAGATATGTTTACTAGTACATGCTTAGCTAACTAAACGTTATTTTATTAAACGTTAACGTTTAAACGTTTTTATTAAACGTTAAGGTATCTAGTAGTTCAGCAACTAGTAGTGTATGAAGATTTGATGCCCTATTTGGTGGTCCTGCGCCACAACATTGAAATACAAAAATAAATATATAATTAAAATTAATTAAATATTCTCTGCAGACGCTTTTAAATTCGACGAGAAATATGAAACCAACGAAGACAAATACAAAGGTCTGAGTAAAGAAATTTTAGGCAGTGATGAAAGCGAAAGTGGTAACCATGGTTCTGAATCTGATTCTAATGCCAATTCAAATGATTCAGATGATTCGGACGAAAAAGGAAATGATTCAGTGGGGAAAGTTGGTGATATTATCGATAACACGGAAACAAATATGATTGCATTACGTCGGACAATCTATCTTACAATAAATTCCAGCCTGGATTATGAAGAGTGTGCTCATAAACTTATGAAGATGCAATTAAAACCGGGGCAAGAAATCGAACTTTGTCATATGTTTCTTGATTGTTGTGCAGAACAGCGAACCTACGAGAAATTCTACGGATTGTTAGCTCAGCGATTTTGCGCAATTAATAAAATTTATATCGAACCATTCGAAGAAATTTTCAGAGATACTTATCAAACTACGCATCGTTTAGATACAAATAGGTTGCGAAATGTAAGCAAATTTTTCGCTCACCTTCTTTTCACGGACGCAGTTGGATGGGATATTTTGGAATGCATTAAATTGAACGAGGATGACACCACTTCATCGAGTCGTATCTTTATTAAGATTCTCTTTCAAGAATTAGCTGAGTACATGGGTTTAGGAAAATTGAATAGTAAATTGAAGGATGAGGTCCTAAAGGAGAGTTTAACTGGTCTTTTTCCTAAGGATAACCCAAGGAACACACGTTTTGCTATTAATTTTTTCACATCTATTGGTTTGGGAGGACTCACTGACGAATTGAGGCAATTCTTAAAAAATACCCCGAAGTCAGTACCGGCAATTAATTTAGAAATATTAGCCGACGAACATCCCCTCGGTGGAGTATCATCGTCGACCTCGACAACTACGACAGATTCTTCTGCCAGTTCTAGCGAGAGTAGTAACTCTTCCTCTTTTTCTTCAACTTCAACAACCTCCGGCAGTTCTAGTGAATCGAGTGGATCGAAGTATCGTAAGTCCAAAAAGCGAGGGAAATTATCGGATATCCAACAGATGAAGAACAAAAAGAAAAAAGTGGAAAAAAGGATGACAAAACAAACTAAAAGAAATAAAAAAAAGAGTGATGAAAGTAGCTCTGAAGAAATCGAAGAAACCACATCTAAGGATTCTGACGGTAGTCACAACCGAATGAAGCGGTACAAATCGAAGCAAATGAAAAAGAAAAATGAGGATGAAAATATCAAGAAGCTGACGAAAGATAGGGAAGTCAAGATTTCAAAACGGAAATATAATAGTAAAGAAGATGAAAGGTTGGAAGAAGAGAGAAGAAAGATTAGAAGAGGTTGTGGTAGAGAAATGGATAATAAGGAAGATAAAAGAGATAGAGATCTATGCAATGACGGTAGGCAATCTCAAAATAAAAGCCGAGATTATTCACGAAAATTACATGCGAGTCGTTACAGCAAGAATGAAGTGAAACATGGGAAAAGTTCTAATGATAAAGGACAACGTTTAAAAGTGAATTCGGGTCGCAATGGGTCCAAAGAGAGAGGTTGAAGATGTCAAATTTAATTTAAAATTAATAAACTTTTGACATCATAAATATTTTATACTTATTAACTATGAAATATCAGAATTTTTTATTTTCTTCGAAGTGGAAACGATACTATGATTTCCCATAAAAAACATCCCAAATTTATACCAAGACTGTAATTATAATGAATGTTTCAATTTCAGTGAAATGCATATTAAATTTTTGTGCTTTGTACTTATTGGTGAACGCTGTCCATTATCATTCTTAATTCATTTACCGATATCAAATCGTTGACGGGACTGAGTTTCGTTTTTGCGTGTTGCCAAATCTTTTCAAATTCATCTGTGGTGATAAGTACTCTCCTAAATATACGTTGAAGCACTTCTTTGGAGCGGGGTTCACTGAAATCATTCGGTCCCAAACCGAAACGCAATGGAATATTCGGTGCAATGAGATCAGTGGCAGTAGTTTTCTCTTCTTTCGGACTTTTTTGTATTGGAGCTTCATTCGGTTTTTTCATCATATCTTTACAGAGCTCTCGGTAAGTAGTAATTTTGTTGTATATATTATCAGCTACAGTTGATATATTTCCGGTTTTTGGAAGGGGATATTGTTTTTGTAGTATTTTTAGAAAATCTTCATAATTAACTCTTTCAGTTGGCAAATCTTCGTCGATCAGCAAGTTGAAAAGCCTCAAAGCTGTACGGATTTTTTGCGGATTCATAATTATTCGTAAGGATTTAGCTGCTTCAAAAATTATTGGCAATGAAAGATATCCGGTCTTTTCCTCATCTCGGTCTTCCAAGGCGGCCTTATAATCATTTATGTGAAAGTTTAAGCGACTGAAAAGCATACGCCGCAATTTATTTACATGTGAAATGCTTTCTATTAATTCCGTTTGCGTTACACAAACGTCTAAATTTTCAATTAATGCCTTGGCATCACATTTATCCCTGGGGATTTGTAAACCAAACACTGTATCTGATGGTAAATTCAGTTCATGCCTAAATTCGAAAAATAAAAGCAGGAAATTATATTTAAGTGGATGAATGGCAAGCCCTAACTAGCTTCAACATCTAACGCTTCAACATCCTTAGGTGAATTGGGAAGTCCCACCACGACTAATATGGATTAATAAGAATAGAAATATTTGAATATTTCTCGAATTTAAAAAGAAATGTCCAAAGGAAACTCAGTAAAATTACTTTATCACAGAATGGACATTTTAGGTTTTCTTTCATACCTCTTATTTCTTTTTCCGAGTTGTCCATTACTCATTTCCAAGAAGAGTTTCTGCGATTTCTTTATGACTATTATATGTTCACAACGAGATAGGCATCTTTTTACATTTCCTCCTGTTATGTCGGCGTGACTAAAGCATCCGAAGGTGTTAGCTGGATTAAAATTCTTGCGATCGTAACTGGCATTTTTTTGTAAAAGAGATAATTGGATAAATTGAAAGTAATACATTTTGCTGTCTTACTGTCGATTAATCCGCTCAGATGGGAAGTAATGATTGTGGCTTAAAATATACTTGTCGTGCCACTGGATGTACTCATTATTCACCTCATTGCGAGCTTTCTTTGGCAGCAGCAATTCGTAGAGTGGTTCTGACCGTATAGTTGCAGAGCCGAATGTTGTATTCTCGTTTGTTACGTGATCGGGTTTCGCATATAATTGAAAAACTTTTCCCAATTCAGGCTTTTTGAAAAATAATTCCTCTGAAAATTTTTCTCGAAACTCAACAAAACGACTTTTTTTTAGCTCCGTGCTGAAGATATCCTTCATGTTATCTGAGGGTGTGATTGGACTTAACGGATATCCTGTCTTACGTTTTTGTTCCATCGCCGCCTTGCGTTTTGTTTGAATTAAAGCTCCAGCAGCGTCCTCATCGGTGTACATTTTCAATGTATCTCCTGCAGATTCATCGAGTTTTGAAACAAATCCAGCGGTCCTAAGATACGGATTGCGATCGATATATTTCCCAACGTTCGACATAATTAAAATATAAAGATATAACTTCAAGTTGAATATAAATTATAGTTTTATTGGGCAAAAATTAAATTTAGTACAATTCGTTATATTAAAAAATGTTAAAATTTTGAATTTTCTATAATGTTCTATAATAATTTGCTTTGTATACTACATCTTTTTAAAACTTCATTATTTATTTTTTTAGAAAGTATCAGTCACGATTTTCGTCAGCCTAGATTTGCACTCGATGGTACAGGATGGTACAATGATATTATCATATCATTGAAAACGTTTTATAAGGCTTTATTGAAAACAAAACATTGCAGGATTTTTATGCGACCTTAATCTTATTGGAATTCAGTATCCTTTATCATAACTGTTGCTTTCGTGGTTACCGTGGTGGTTTTATGAATCTGTGCATAGTGTATAGTATTTCTTTTAATTAGTTAATTATGTATTTATTTAACCACAAGTAATTAAATATAGAATACTGTATAGTATTTGTGGATAAATTTATGTTAAAGAGAGATCAAGTAATTAGTGGCTCCGCAATACAATTATTTACTCTCGTTATTGGAAGTGGTTCGGGTATGAGATTTTGTGCCAGTTACTAGTTTTTCAATTGTAGTTTGATATGTTTGTCTGTATCACAACTACCGGAGTAATTTATAAGTGAAGAATTTCATTTCGAAATTTGAACTGGCTATATTCCGCGAGACTCCATCAATATTACTACCAAACAGTTTAAATATAATAGGAAAAATAAAACGTTTCGAATTTTGGAATAAGAACATAAATATGCTTATTATCTTGCAGCTGGTAATTCTTCTCGTAACTAGCGTGGTCTCGTGCTGTTTCACTTCCACATTGCCTTACGAAATTCTATGTTCATTATTGATGTGCGATGTATCTTATCAATGTGTTGTAATTTACATCATTGTTGAGAGGTTACTTGTCTCTATTTTCCCTATAAAATTTTCTCTTCATGAAGCTTCTATTCAGACGTGAAATGTGTCGGTCCATTTATAAACTTGTGTTCATGGTGAACTTCAATAAATAAACAATAAATTCATCCGATTACTTCAAAAACCTAGCAACGTACCTGTGATTCTTTTTCAACATTTCCGTTTTTTAATTGAGGTGGGTAGGTTATGTGTGAGTAAGTGAGAGGGTTGTATCATTATAACTCATTCTACTCAAGATCGAAGTGTAATTTCTAAATCTTAAAACAGAGAAAATGGCAGAAAGCCGAATTTTTTTAATGAACTGCATATGGCTCGCCTAAGACAAATGACCAAGGTTTTGTATAGGTTTCTATCCAGGCTATGGGGAAATTGTAAAAATTCCGTTTTTCGTGAACGCAACCAATTTCACACATTTGAGAAATATAAGGAAACCATATTGCCAAAGCTGGCGCAACAATCAAAATACTCTTGAACGTTGAAATACGTCTTTATTAAAAACATTTAAGCGTATTTTGCATATCAGATATTTGAGGCAGCTCGCAAACGCAAATTTGTTGTCCAGAAACAGTAGCAACAAATTTTATTTTTGTTTAATTTCTGCCACTGAGATTTCAAATCATTTACAAATTTCCCAACGTCTTTCTAGTCATATTAAACCATAGTTCATTAAAAAACATCTAAAGTGCTTAATAGAGTTAATGCAAGGTGCTGCCAAGCACTTGTATTTTATCTTTCATTCATGGGTTGAAGAAAATTGGAACTACGCGTTTCAATGCGATGGTAGCCGGATATATAATATACTAGTAAGAATTATTTAGATAAAATATTTTTTAAAATGGAATTACCACGTGCCGCGGTTATTAATGCTAAATGTTTGTAAATTATTGACAATTCCGTGCGATATTCGCCAAAGCCAAAAGATTTTAAATATATATATATATATATATATATATATATATATATATATATATATATATATATATATATATATATATATATATATATATATATATATATATATATATATATATATATATATATATATATATATATATATATATATATATATATATATATATATATATATATATATATATATATATATATATATATATATATATATATATATATATATATATATATATATATATATATATATATATATATATATATATATATATATATATATATATATATATATATATATATATATATATATATATATATATATATATATATATATATATATATATATATATATATATATATATATATATATATATATATATATATATATATATATATATATATATATATATATATATATATATATATATATATATATATATATATATATATATATATATATATATATATATATATATATATATATATATATATATATATATATATATATATATATATATATATATATATATATATATATATATATATATATATATATATATATATATATATATATATATATATATATATATATATATATATATATATATATATATATATATATATATATATATATATATATATATATATATTGAAAATATTCTATATATACAGAAGCAGCCCTAAGTAGATTATGGTAACCACGATTGTTTGGCCTGATTTTCAAAGGGAATGATAAAAAATAAGTAAATTATTCTTGGTTTAATGTTCTGAAAATGTGATTATTTGATTATGAAAATGTATATTTCTTGTTATATAACAAGAAATGTTACATTTTTAAATATAAAATATAAATATTATATTTGCAACTTTCTTCATAAAATAAGTTTAGGCTTATTGAAAATTTTTAACCCTTTTTTAAATGCAAAAATTGAATTTACTGGAATAATTTCTATGCTATTGTTTGTTCTGTCCATTGTTTATTGACGAGTTTATTTTGGATTTCGAATCGTCCTGTCTCGTCTCGATTTTCCGATTGCCTTTCAACGGTTTGGTGCTAATAGGTGGCTTCTTGCTTGACAAAGCTATGTCAAACAAATCAATGGCGGATTGCGAAGCGAACCTTAGAAAAAGCACACCTATTTACGTATTCCTAAAATATTTCGAAATTGTCAAAAGACGTATGGCAACAATGGCAAGCGTTTTTTGTTACTATTTCTATCTGTAACTTGGTAGGAATGCTGACAATGGTGACGCATCGCTGACGTATTGTCAGCTGTTTTGTCATTAATTACAGTGCAGTGCTATTTAAGTTAAAATCGAAAAATAATCGTCGCCGTAGGAGGATTTTATGCCTTAATATCCAGTCTTTTCGCCAGGAACAGGTTAAGACAAGTTATATATAGATAAATATATACAAAGTTACGTTTCGTTAAAAGCGGTTACATTAAACTGGTCTAGAGCTCGTTGATTTGGTAAATTATCTTTTGGGTTTTTTACGTATTGAAAATTTCACCTAAAGCACTTTAATAAGCAAATTTTTAAAGAACTTGATAAAGATTTGTGCAATGCTTTGATAAAGAAAGTTCAACCTTCCATCGTCGTAGAAAAATTGTTGGAAAACATTAAATGTAGACACACACACTCGTGTAATAATTTGTACGAAATTTGTGTTTTTATTTACTTTTTCTACTGGTGTGGAAACTTCAATAAATTTCTGGTAAATGTTCGATATTCATGAAAAACAAGAATTATATATCATCAATTTAGCTTAAATAAATTATACGCCCCTTTATAAACAATTTCTGGCTTTGTGTGTATCTAAACTTTGTTTGAAAATCATACTGAAAATTGTCTGAAAAGACGCCCAGATAGTGAATCTTTGTGTTGATTACGAGCACTGTGCAGCGCAATTGCCATTCGCATTAAAATAATCACATAATACAAAAAATAATCTTAAATTTTCTAGAAATTATTTGAGTAATTGTTGAGATATCTCGTTTTCCCGATCCTATTATGCTCCCACAAATGACGAATGTATATCCAATGGCCTTACATACACACATTCACGCCGACGTACGCACACACACGTTCGTGGCACACAATGAATATACATTAAAGAAAATGATTTTCGATATAAAATCCCGCTTAGTAAAGTTCGCGGAGCAAATTGATGTCAACAATTCTTAAAATGTCATTTCCCTTTCCTTAATTTTTCTTTAACTATCGGCGTACGCAAATGTCTATAATATTGGTATAATGGAAGTCATCGAAAATCACCGCCACATAAACATAAACATGAAAATTATATGAGAAACAGATTTTGTTTCTTTGGAACGCCAGCGGTTTCCTATTGGCACATAATTAAGTATTCAAGTGTGTGTACACGAATCTATACGCACACATATGCGTATAGAACTCTGAAGATCGAATATGGCTTCAATATAACTGAAGCGTATTTTAGGAGTATTATAATTTATTTCGAAGATATCGAGAAAGGTTTAACAACAGGTCAATTTTGAAGACGATTATTATATCTAGATACTCCACAATTTCCTGAAACTAACCAAATTTCTTTGGAAGTGGTTATCCAAAGACTTGATACATTTTACAGTAATTAGTTCGATAGATATTTTGGGTATTCTTCGTCTTTTAATCAAAATAATTTCATATCAAACGTATCTCCCAAAAAACTGCTACCTCGTAAAATCTTGGCTTCTCATTTTCCAATTAACTGCGAACTTGATTTATTTAGATAATTTAATCAACATTTTGTTAATATTGGTTAGCGTTTGCTAACAAATCAGTGCATAAAGGACATTTATTTTATTTGAAGAAATATTTCCAAGACTGCTCGTTGAGATATATACCTCGATATTTGTTCGTAATAACGTATCTGTACGATTGCAATTATACGAGAAAATCTTAAAAACCTCAAATAACACCTTAAACCCGACATACTCCTTTAATCTCCAGCACAAGGACTTACACACATCCCTACTCGGACCTCCACGCATATTTACTTAGTAAAAAGATAAAAATAAAAGCTGCAATATGGCTACAACTCCACGCAGTGGTGGGGCTGCCCAACGTCCAAATGGCACGAGCCAAAATAAGAGTTGTCAGTTCAAATTGGTGTTACTGGGAGAGTCGGCGGTCGGCAAATCGTCGTTGGTACTTCGTTTCGTCAAAGGACAATTCCATGAATATCAGGAAAGTACGATAGGCGCAGCATTCTTGACACAGACCATTTGTATAGAAGACACGGTGGTCAAATTTGAAATCTGGGATACTGCCGGTCAGGAGAGGTAAACATCATCAAAAGTTGTTAAAATATTTTCAGATTAATAAATATATTTTGCTCTTGTTTACAACAGGTACCACAGTTTAGCTCCGATGTATTACAGAGGCGCGCAGGCCGCTATTGTTGTGTATGATATACAAAATCAGGAGAGTTTTCAGCGTGCAAAAACCTGGGTGAAAGAACTACATAAACAGGTGACTTTAATTATAAAGTTAAACAAATCCTGTCTGCTTCCATATATCTAAAGTATCTTTTGGGTACTTTAAAAGCAAATAACGCGTTTCCAATGATGCAATTTTCTCATAAAAAATTTTCTCATAAATTTCCTCATAAAAAAGAAAATGTTAGCATTCATGATTTTTTAAAATTTTTAAAATTCATTTTTTAATGTAATTATATTGTAATATATTGTAATAATTTAATAATGATTTTTTAAAATTCATGATCTTTTAAGGCTCCCGGACAAAACGAAATTTTAATTAAATAGAAAAATATTGACCATATCTTTCTTGTACATTATTGAGACAAATCATTATACTTTATTGATTTGAGAATGTGGCGGAAAGATAAAGGTTATTGACACTATATAATTTTTAATCTGTCGCATTTATTCGCAGGCCTCACCGAATATTGTTATTGCATTGGCAGGTAACAAAGCAGATCTTTCAAATATACGTGTTGTAGAGTACGAAGAAGCAAAGCAATATGCCGATGAAAATGGACTTCTATTTATGGAAACATCAGCAAAAACGGGAATGAATGTTAATGATATCTTTTTAGCTATCGGTAGGTATTTAAATCGATTATAAATTTAGTTGTCTCTAAGGACTAATACGACCGAACGATTTCATTATGATTTAGCTAAAAAGTTACCAAAAAATGAGGGAACCAATAATCAAGGTGCTGGGCCGGGAAGAAGGCTAAATGACTCTGAAAACAATCGACAAACGAACAACTGTTGCAAGTGATGTCCTTCTGTAGGTAAGACATAAGCGACAGACAAATTATGACATCAATCAAATTCTTATTATTTTCATTTACAGAAATTGTAATTTCCATTCAGAGATTTGAAATATTATTGCTGAAAATTAGTAATATAAAAGATATTAAAAATAAAATTTAAACTCGATAATATTAAAAAATAGAAAGAATGATATGGGAAAGTAATAAAGTAAAAAAATCATAAAACAAACAAAAATCGTAAGCAAAAATCAACATTTCTAAATTTGTTGATATGTTTTGATCAAAAAGCAAAAAAAAGTTTTAGCCCTGTATGTGTGTGTGAGCAGAGCACAGTTTGCACTTTGCGTGCACTACTACTATATTCCAGCTGTCATCTTTCGCTATTAATTTTTACGATCATTTCTGTAAGGTGACAAGCAATTTATTCGACATTTTGTTGTTGCATTATGTATATTACATTTTTCCATAATTTAATAAAGCTTCGATATCATGCAAAAACTAAACCGTTCTACTTTCAAACTATACATTATTCTTAAGAGTGACACCTACCGATTTGATGATTAGATTCAAAGCAAGGAATAGAAAAAGGGAAAAAATTGAATCAAGAATATAATTTCATTTCACCTTGTTAATTACTTTGCTTATTATTAATTTTATTTTAAAATTAAAAGTGAAACTTTGTATTCCAATATTATCATTATCATTATTATGATGTATGTGTTAAAATCTAAAATAAAAATTGACAAAATATATTAAAATATACAGTGCATTATACCTTGTAAAAAAAGCGTAAAATGGAATTGTTCTAGTTTCTACTAAATAGATGATTAACGTGACGTTTTTAATTATATCCTTAAGAGTTGTGATAATATCACTTTAAGGATCACAGTGAAAACCAAGGTTTTAATGCAGGAATCAGTCAGAATAGGATTGCTAGTGATAAAATTTATGTAAATATTTTGTTTCTGAATTTTATTTACAGCGTGTTTTTTAACAACTAAAAATTAATAACAAATAATCATGTTTGTAATTATTATTCAATAACAAAAGTTATTGAATTTGTTGAAATTATTCTTGCTCTACAAGCATTGCTATATTAACTGCTGATGCTTTTACGTATTGCCTCCGTACGAATGTTGGAGAGATGTACCAAGAAGTATCCGGTCAGAACGCCCACTAGTTTTCGATATTCTTCTTTACTCCTTGAGATGAGTTTCTTCGCTTGGAATTTTTTATGATTTCCCCTGTGTTTTGGTAATCTATGAACTTCACAATGGTTGGTGCCCTAAGGTGTAGAATGCGAGCCAGTTCATCAGCTTTCCAATTATCCTCTCGTTTCGATACGCTTGCACCTACCTAAATGGAACGAGTCATCTATATCTAAGAAGTGTTACGGCCTCTAAAATTAACTGAAGAACACTAAAATCCATTTTTTTACTTCTATAATCCCGACTACCTTTGCCTAAAAGGCGGTGTTGAAATTACTCAGCATCATACTAAAATGTGTCATAGTATTTGCCTAAAAGAAACCAGATAGTGCGCACACTCTCATTCTGTATAAATATGGATATCCCGTTACAGTCCCTTCAGAAAGCTTAGTCGGATTTCTTTCTTTTAATAATGCCCTCCTATGATTTCCATACCACCGGTCTCGGTTAAGCATCCGCCGTTTTTTATAAAATATGTATGATTCCGTTTTCAACTAGGAAGCATTTCAATGACCTAAATGCTATATATAGCATCGTATGATTTACCATTACCGTATGTATGCTGCTTAAACGTCAAGAGACTCATGGGTATTTTTTCTTGGAATGAATTGGAAGGCCGATTTCGTGCCTTTTTTCTATAATCGCAGTATCGGAGTAATCGGAGAATACCCAAATTGTGGGCACGCTGTAAGGAGTTTGGACGGTCTGTTTTTTAACCATATCAGAAGAAATACTGTTTGCCCGTGCATTTTTATAAGATTTAAAGTGATTGATAGCTTTAGCCATCATTCGGATTCTAATATCTACTTCGTCTCTTTTGGGACACCACCCGGTTCTTCTCCATTACAATTGTTTACCAAGCAATTTATGGGATTGTGAATGGGTTCTCTTTATTATTTATAATGGGTGCTCCTTTATAGGATTGTGAATGGATTCTTCCATTTCACCCCCCCCCCCCGAATCACACCCTTGAAGCGAAGCAAGGTTGAGAATGCGTTTTTAACAATAACCTTTTAATTTCCGTGTCCATCTGTTCACAAAAGAGTATCTATGAGTGTCTTTGGGCTTTCCAAAGTTTTTTCTTCCCAATGGGTACTTACAGTCTTTTTGCTCTTTTAAATATCTCTCGCCTACTTCTGTTTTGTTATCTCTGTTACATAGTAGTCATTAGGTTCCTTAGCTCCGGAGTTAGCCAAGCGTTGCCCCATAATGGTTTCACTTTTTTCAAGTGGTGTCTTCTCGTAAGCCTTCAACCGGCCCTCTGCCACCGATAATGACACCCTTCAATTTCTTTCATTTCTTTATTTGCTAAAATGTTTCAATTCGTTTTAAATTAAACATGGATCCGCTTTAATAGATTTTTTATTTAAATATTCTCGAATTTTGTCTTTTCTAATAAATCAATCTTATAGCTAGCTAAATTCTCCATTACATCGGTAAATTTTTATTAACTCTACAATTTTTTTTGCTTTATAAATACTAAAATCCTTTGAATAAAATACTAAAATCTTTTGAATTTTATATGATTAGATATTCGATAACCGAAATGGTGAAAATAACAAAAACAATTTCAGAGGACAAATGAAAGACGGTAACGATTTAAGGCAGTAAAGTGTTAATAGCAACGATGAGAAAAGGTATAAAATGCCTTACTAATTCGCCAATATATAGACCACAATCGCAACTTTCTGGAATAATATACCTAAATTTTTATAAAAAAATAATAATCATAGAAGTGAAATCTAATATAACAGAAGAAAGTGAAATATTCCTGGAAACTGCGATCATTAACTCAAAGGTTTTAATTAATTTATTTTTAATCAAATTTTCTAAGAGGCGGAAATATTTGCTAGTAAGATTTTATTTTCTTTTGCTAGTTTTGGCTATTTTCGATTTCGTGGGATTCCATTGAAAATATAAACAATTAATTAATTTAATCGGTGCTGTTAAATTAGTCAATATGGTTCGTATATAGAGCCGTCAATTTCAGAAAATTGGTTACTTGCAGAAGAAACGGATAAATTAATGATGAAAAGTAATCGTAATATCGGAAATATTTATCTGGTACAATTTATTCTAATTCTCGTTTAAGTTTTAACCCTGCTAAACTCTCCGCTCATCGTCTAATATTTTGCGAACCCGTCGTCATATTGTCGTTACCATCATATTTGAACATACAATTCATTGAAAATATTGGCTTAATATAAACTTCCTTATTTAGATGTGAAATCTGTATGTAATATTTTCGATTGCCTTATCGCTCTTAAACAATTATCTTTTCATCGCCATGAAGATCACATGAACCAATGTTTTCTCCTTGATACGTCGAAAAATCGGTGATGGCCGAATTTTGTTCAGCTCCAAATTGTATGACCTGCAGGCACCCTTTGAAAGGTTCCTCGAAACGTCCTTGAGTGCGTAAACTTATAGACTCGGAATTCGGGAAGCCACCTGTATTTAATGTAAAAGGGATATATTTATATTTTGTAAATTATTTTAAAATTAGAGAAAATTTATATATGTTTATCGATTCTACCAAATCTTATTTGACCCCCTTTCGCTCTCAAAATAGTTCACTTAAGCAAATACATCAACCCTTTGTCTGAGAATATAATGAACAAAATAACATAAAGTATAAAGCCTGACTTCAGTTTGGAATCAGCTGTTTAGAATTTTGGGAATGCATTAGATAAAATTTGTTTTTGTTTGAAATTCTCCATTGCAAATTTACCGAATCTTATTTTATAATGACATATTTCAGTATACGTTGTGATCGTCTTGTCCTTATAATCGGATGAGAGATTCATCCGTGTTCCTGTTCGTTACCTAAAATTACTTGCCGTGATATGATCGCAAGAGCTAAAGCGTAGACGATGAATAACAGAATGGTCTGAGATATATAATTATGAGTATATAAACGATAGACGTTGAGATCAAGTGTAAAATGAGTGAAAATCTAATTAATGTTTGTTGTGTTCATTCGTTACGCCAAGTGTGCAGAGGTTAATGAAAGAAATCACAAAACATAAGCCTCAATAAAATTAACACAAATGCGTTGGTAAGTGGATGAATAGAAAGCGATCGGGTACTTTGGACACAGAGAAGTTAATTCAGAAAAAATAAAAGTTTATTAAAAAAGTCAGTTCTTTGATCGAAACAGTTCCATGTCGAAACTTGACAACCGAAGGAACACTTGAAATCTGATACGAGTCGTTAAATTTTAGAAAGTTAAATATTACTAAATGTTCTTTTTTATTATAAATAAAACGAACATCGAGCAATTTGAGCATTAGATCATTATAAATTTGTTCGATTCGATTTTCCCGTCATCTTAATAGTGTGTTTATTCTTTCGGTAATCGTCGTTCTCGGTTCTTGGTTTTCGAATACTGTGGAGAAAACTTACCCAAATAAAAGACATCTTCGTAAGTAATTGATGGTTCCTTTCCTTTTTTGAATGATAATGACGTTGAAGTGGGAGTGGTTGCATTTATTATTCCAGCTGTTGTTGCCATTCCAGCTGTTCCAAATTTTTCAGTGAAAATCAGCTGTGAATCCAATTGTAATTCAAAGTGTTTACGATCAATAATGACTTTGGCAATATGCCATCCACCATCCGCTATGAATCCACCAAAAGGTGCGCTTACAGTGTCATTGTTTGTTCTTAACAAATTACTGGCAATTTTCAAATGTCCGTTTTCAAGACCAAGCCCAAGGAATTTCGTACGGTCATGCTCGCTCCAAAGCAGCAGACCATCAGGTTCGATTGTAGAGAAATTAACTAATACTTGAATCGCTTCTCGAGGACGCGCATACATAGATGGCCCTCTGCGTTTATCTTTTACAGGAATTCGGGGTGGGGGCAATATTAGGTAACTGCTTCCTCGAAAACTCGGTGTCGCTGGCTTGCCAATTGCTGCAGACAGACAATAGCATTCATACAGTTTTATGGAAACTTTATAGGAAATTTACTTTCACAAGCCCTCGCAGTTGTTGTTGTAATTTATTGTTGTTGTTGTTTTGACCCCTGAAACAACTTTTTTATTTCAGTCCCCCTTGGGAGCCGGGTTGGATCTCTGTAATTGCAAAAATATCTTGACATCTCCTAAACTGCGATAGTTATTCTGGTGAAATTAACACCGATAGTAAGCCCATATAAATATCAATATCGAAATGTTAATAGTTTCTGTAGTTTTGCGAAATTTTAACATGTCAATATCTTTTTTCCCTTAAATAATTTTTTCCAAATGAAATGTGTATTTAATGCACGTATTTATAGTTGAATTAAAAAACTAGATTATTTAAAATTTCATACAAAATTTCATTCATGTAGATCGGTTGTAGATCCTTCATTCATTGTAGGTTGTACATATTCATGTAGATCGGATCATGTAGCTAATTGCAAAAAGTAGTTCGTTGTAAATTTTAAACTGGCTTTTCTCGATAAATAAATCACTGATCTGCATGAAATAAATTTTTTATGAAAGCTGAAATAATTGTTACTTAATGTTATTCTAAGTATAAATGCATGCATTAATTACACATTTTATTTAGAAAAAAGAATATAAGAATTTAAGATTTTTAAAAATTTCATTTATTTCAAAAACTATTAACATTATCTTTTAACATAAATTATTGATAATTATATGAACTTTCTAACGATAATAATACCAGAATAGCTGCCGCAGTTTAGATATCAATAATAAATTTGTAAGAGCTCCAACCACGTCCCCAAGGAGGAGCGAGGAATAATGTTGTTTTTGGGTCAATAACAACAACAACTACTACAACAACAACAACAAATTACAACAACACCTGCGAGGGTTCGTGAAGGTAAATATAAGCTTAATGTGGCCTTAAAAGTTTTTTATGAAAATATTGAGTAATTTTGTATATTTCGTAAATTTAATTTTATAATAAATATATTTTTATTCAGTAAAAAATTCTGAGTATTCAGTTTAAAATTCAAAGTACCCTCTACTCGAAGCCCATGTTTTTGATTGCTGTTGACGCGGGTACGCGTTCCTAAGTATCAAATTCCAGCTAAATTTGTACCATTCTCTGATTGCATAAAGTAAATGCATGTGAATTAGTGCGAAGTGTCCTATCTCTTTATCTCTGGCCAGTGGAAATATAATCTTATATGGCAGCAACTCTTACGTTCCTTATCTCTCGCAAAATGTTGCCACATATTACGGAAAGTACCAGACAAGTTTTGTATTATTACAAACAACTGTATAGAGTTTTTAATGAGAGAGCATGATTTGTATAGTTCCAAATAAACATAACGAACATGTTTACACATAAGGAATGTGTTTGATAGATGAAATAACGACACTGCCTCACTGCAACGTTTGATCTCGTCATCGTGTATTAGAGATTTGCTGACACTGTCGCTGTGAGGTCGTAGTTTGTTGAACGTTGTTTCCAATGATAATACTGAAAAAAGTGAGACAACTGCGTCTGTAAAGCATTAAAAAGAAACCGGCCAGTGAGATGCAACTTCATTTCGTCCTCTCTCAAAATTACACGAAATCTTATGGAGATGGAGAAAAACGTTTGATTTCTATTTATCCCGTCGTCGAGCAAATTCTAATTTTGAGAGTGACAAAACTGTTCCTCTCTTCTGGCAAAACTGTTTTGTTCTTGTTTTCAGTATTTGTCTATAAATTCATTGTTGTTTTTACGTTTCAATTGAGCTTCTACTGAAAGAAACTGCTCGGCTGTATTAATTTAATGCATAGAGTAAGAAATAACTTATAAGTTATTTCTTACTCTATGTTTAATGTCGAACTTCTTGCCCTAACTTTAAGTTGCATCTCGCATATGAGGAGTTTCTTACTTTAAACGCCAAAATTTATCGTAGGAGAAATTTGTAACATTGATAAGGGGATAGGACACTCAATTCACCACGCGAAGAAGTGATTTGAAGTCTATTTTTTATTCATCGTTTACATCACGTACACTATACGTGGACTTATGCCATATTGTTGTTATTGTTTGGTCTCATCTAGTTTCCAGAAAAAAGCAACAACCTGTTTCAACGCGCATAAACAAAAGTGGTGTGATTTCTGCAACGATTGTAACGGGGACTCATAGAGCAGTATGGCGCTCAACTCAGTACCAAATATTGTGTTTTAGAAACTTGAGAGAACATAAACATCCAATTTCCACATAATTATCTCCCCATTTAACGTTTAACTATTTTTTAACGATCACAAAGAAAATTTTGTGATCGAATTAACCAAAAAGAATTCTCACCCGTACTCACCAATCCTTTGACGCTTAAAATCCAAGCGCCCTCTACTCTAAGCCCATGTTTTTGATTGCTGTTGACGTGAATACGCGTTTCCTAAAAAATAAGTACCAAATTCTTGCTAAATTTGTACCATTCTGTGATTGTATGGAACAAATGTATGTGTATTAGTGCGAAGTGTCCTATTTCTGTATCTCTGATTCGTAGTAAGAAACGAATGTGCGAAAGCGATGCACATTCATAACGATTCAAAGTTAACTTACAGTAGCCGTACAGTACTAAAGTCCACTCTTCTTCAGGGACAATAGAGTGACTTACTATTTCCACTGGCTATACGATAATACCAGAGTCGCATTAATGGCAATCTTTTTATACCTTACACCCGCAGATAGCACCTTTACTTGCTCAAATAATAATGTTGTTAATGCTGTTGATTGATTGTCAAAATTATTGCTTGGTTTGAAAAAAATCATCTTATATAATTTGTAATTATATAGTTTATAATACCAAGTTAAAATTGATACACTTCCGTTAATTACATAATACAATAATTTAAGTTATTTCTTTTGCTTTGTTATCATTTTGTTGTCAGAAATTTCGTTTTCATTATGCTTTGCTACTTCATGTGCACCTTCAAGGATCATCAAAAAGCAGTGATTTGTTTCTTCCTCCGATAGAACTAAGAGGGAACGTGGTCACTGCGGAGATCACTCCACCGCTCTGCCTTTTCGAAATGGCGCTCTACATGTTGCTATGACAATTAAAGTTTTCTCTGATATGGATTATATTCAGTTACAAATATACATACATAGTTTAAAATTATTTCAATCTTCAAATTTTATAACTGAATATTCCTTTTCTATTTCAGTTTGTCATATATGTAAACAAACGTTCCAGTGAAAAATTTTAAAAAAAGTTACAGACTCAATACTCCTCTGCATAAATGAGAAATTTTGTTTGTTCCACTTTGTCTGACTTTGAGAAGTTCTCACCGAGTCACACGGAACATGTGCACAGAATATACGAGTTACACGGAAACCACAACCTCGTAGTAAGAACGTCAGCAAATCTTTCTTACGCGAAGCCTAGCGAGGCTATTCTATAAAAACATGTCTTGCGTTCAGTTCGATTCTGTTCTCTATTCTCTTTTGTTATTTTCGTAAAACAGATGTTCCGTCGTCAGAAAAAAAATTAACTTGAACCATAGAGTAAGAAATAACTCCATATCATACCATAGAGTTATTTCTTACTCTATGCTTGAACGCATCCCATCCCAAGTCTTTGTGACGTATGTATTTGCTACTTTTATATGCTTCTCGAAACTTCTTCTGAAAACACACGAATTCCATAACATTCGACTGCATGGGTTCATGTGTCATACAGCTAGCATCAAGAAACTGGTCGTTTGTTACAGAATTCATAGTTTTTGCTTATGTGACAGATTGAACACGGGATATGAACGCATCATGTGAGTTTACAGAATAACCTGGTAGATCAAACGTAGCAGTGAGGCAGTGCCGTCATTTCGCCTATCAAACACATTCGTTATGTGTAAACGTGTTCGTTACATTTATTTGAAATTGTACAAATCATGCTCTCTCTTTAAAAACTCTATACAGTTGTTGGTGATAATACAAAACTTGGCTGGTACTTTCTGTAATATGTGGCAACATTTTGCGAGAGAAAAAAAGCATAAGTGTTGCTGCCATTTAAGATTTTCCGCGTTATTACACAAAGCGAAACTATGTTGTTTTTTCGATTCCCTTTTGTGTTTGCTGTAATTTTTCTGTGCTTTGAGAGCTTATAGATAAGTAGCAGATAAAATTTCGTTGGGCACGAATAAACAAACGTTGTTAGTGCTTATCAGTGAATTCCAGGCAAAAAGTAGATGCCGAAGCCGGGTGCCGGTTGAGTGCCAGTACCGAAAGAGCTAGTGAATAAAATGCGAGCAAGGAACCTTTCGCTTGGGTGTGAGTGAAGCGGCGTCGTAAAAAATTATTCAGTAACATTCAGAACGTCGTTTAGGGAGGAGGGTGTTTTTGTTGCGCATAAGCAAATGAAATTCTAATGGAAAACAGACTTTATCCAAGGAACCTGACGAAAGTTTTGTATACTAAAAAAATTCCGAGCGTCTTCTCAAAGCAGTCTTTCCGTTCGTTTCGGTTTGTGTAATAAGGCCATTTATTTTTACTGACGCTGCCGCAAGTTTCGTGTTTTGTCCTGCCTTCGCAAGGTTTCTTTGCAAACTGCGGTTCCGAAGGTCCGTCAGAAATGAATTTCTTTGAAGCATAGATATATTTATATTGAATATTTTTCCAAACCAATATTGCATTGAAATCTGGGTTTAAGTTATAGAATTTTTCGAATCTGGAAGATAACTAAAAATACATTCCAAGGCTCGTAATATAAAAAACCACCTTCGAATTAATATATTTTAAAATTTAATTACTTTTTTAAAATATAATGTAATTTGAAATGTACTCCAGAACGCAAAATATTCTAGTATATAAATATTCATAAATTCATTATTGAAAAAAGTCCGAGGAGGCCAGTTCGGTTTGAATTTATAATTTTATTGATGTTTTTCTTACCGAAATCAAGCAATTGGGAGATTATTGCTAATTTAATGCTTTAATGGTTTGGAAAAATATTAAAAGAATTTCGAGGTATATAAATCTAGGAGTATTTGTTATTTATATGTAGGTACATATTTTATAGCGAAAAATCCTTCATTATCACTTACCAATCTCACAATAGAATCCTCCCCAGCCATTTTGACAGGAGCATCTTCCGCTTCGCAAACAACGTCCATTATTTTTACAAGGAATAAGTTTACAGGTTTCCGAATATTCACATCTTTCTCCCTTCGCGTATTCGGGACAAATGCAGTGTGGTTGGAGCTTTTCATCTAGCCAACAGTGTCCACCTGATTCGCAAGAATCTCCACCACAGGCTGTACCATCACAGTCTCTAATGTTGCGTGATTCTGAAAAGATTTGCAGAAATAAGATTATATTTCAATTTATTGAATTATTTCTATTCTGGTTTATTGGATCTAACCTAAAATATTGGTTTCGTTCAATACTATACGAGAACCGCTGATAACCAGCCCGCGTACGCAACCACGGAACGGTACAGGAAATCCAGATATAGCATTATGGGGCAACTTTGATAAGTCTTTTAAACCTCCGATATAGAGCAAAGATTCGGGTTCCACAAGAACTTCAGCCGAAGGAGCTAAAGCTGATGAAGCACTTCCTTCTACCCACAGCGTTAACCAGCGACCCCTTTGGGCAATTTTGATTTTATGCCATTCACCTATAGCTAACATACGTACACTTCGCACAACTGTAACATGGTTGCTTGGTCCTGAAATACGGAATTCCACAACGCCGCCCTGTAGCGACAACGATACGAAACCGATTTTCCTATCCTGGTTATTGTTGAGGGTACCAAAATAGAGAAGAAGGCCGCGTTCTGAAAGTGGCCGCAGTTGAAATTCTATAAAAAAGAATTGTACTCGATGATGCTCTTCGAATGACTTTGAGCCCATGAGAGGCACCGGTGAAAAATTGCGTTGTTTCTCTACTTCATTTAAAAGCTTCATAACAAAATGCTGACTCGGGGACGAAATCGGCTTCGGCGGCATAACCTTTTTGGTAAAGTTGCGATAGCTAACGACTTGGGAACGCTTGGAACCGAGTTTGTCTTGGCCATCATAAATATATGGCCAGCGCACTGCTAGATAAGAACGACGTCCAGTAAGCGAAACATCACTAAGCGAATGAATATCTGTAAAATAAAATACGCATTTAGAAGAAACATCGTTAAGCAATGCACTTATTTCAATCAGTTTGAAAGTAGCCCATTTACCTTCATTGCAATTCTTGCCCGTTTTACCGACCGGGCAGTCACATTCGTAACCGTTTACAAGTGGCACACAGGTTGCTTCCTCTGAACATTTGTTGTTAAAAGAGTCGCAAGGATTCAAAGGTTGTGCACAGAGTGGACCAAACCAACCTTCTTGACAGATACATCTGGAGGTGGATGGGGAATAATAAAGTTCACACATAAAGCTTCGTTCCGAAACATAATTATCTATCGATCAGCTTACGTGAAGGTTGCTCCGTGCTGTAAGCATGCACCATCATGTTGACAAGCATGTCTGTGACATTCTCGAGTACCGCACTGGCCTACACCTCGTCCTCGAACACCACGAGTTTCCTGCAGGGGCACTGATACTTGTCCGGCCCTCAGATTTACGTCATATATACAGCCTTGGAAGCCGGAGTGCAGTGGCAGATCATGAGGTAGCGTGTTAAAGTTTGCGATTTCGTGACCGCCCAAGTATAAAATTGGCATGACATCCATCCGACTAACACTTCCGGGAGAGCGACCAGTTATATTGAATTTACCGTCAACTGAAAGCCATGCTTGACGTCCGATACGTCCAACTTTAATTTCGTAAGGCACACGTGGCGCATCGAGGCGAAAATCAATTGGTTTTTGTGTGAAGATACGTCTCGGTCCGCCTCCAAGATTCCATGTTAACATTATATAACCTTGTATAAAGCTTATGGCTAAGTGATCGCTCTTCTCATCGTGAAATCCAGATTGTCCCAAGAAAGCGAGTAACGAAATTTGCGACATTGTCTGTGGCAATATCTTGAAACTCAACTCGATTGAATACTCAAGAGGTATTGGGACAGTGTACGCAACATAAGACGACAGACCATTCACACTACCAGAAAATGATGGTAAAGCAACTTCTAAATCTATAACAGATTTACATCGCACGTAGTACCAATATGTCAAACCGTCGAAATAATAGAAAGGAATTTGAAAACTCACTGTGCTCACAGTAATGTCCATGTTTGCCTAAAGGGCACAGGCAGAGATAACCGCTGCCCGGAAATTGAACACAAGTGCCACCATATTGACAAGGATTGTCTTCGCAGACTGATACCTCGCACGTAGATCCCATGTAACCTGTCGGACACTTGCATTTCCACTTCTCTGTTTTGTCACCATTTTCGTCCACTTCGTTTGATTCGATTTTAATACAAGCGGCACCATTTCGGCACGGACTTGAAAGGCACGCTAAAGACCCGCACTCAGTTATGCCGAAACCGTCAATTGCTTCACTGATGTAGAACAAAGAAACAACAATGGATATTATGGTGCCAGTTGGAATGAGCGACATATTGAGTAGAGTATTATTTGTGGAGAAGGCTTACCCGAAAATCTCTCTCGTGTGCTCGTTTATACGCAGCGAATGCAAACACCCTGTGAATCCGGTACCACTTTGTGATGGTGGAAGTTCGATGATCAAACCGATCGGTGCCTGTGGGGCTCCACCTAAATGTAACCATGTGTTTAGAATCACTTCCGGTGTGTGTAAGCGTTGAGGCAGTAGTTTCAGCCATGTTGGTTGATCGCCGGACATTGCAAGCGTATCATTAACCAGAAGTGATGCATTGCAGTGAGTATAATTGCGACTAAAGTCCAATCTGTAATGATAGTTGAAAAAGATTCGTTCGTTTTTCAAAATGATGTCTGAATTTTTGCATATTCGGGCTAATAAAAATGCAAATTTTTTAGATTTATCGGTTGGAAACTAACAAAAGTTGAGTAAATTACGATATTTACTAGCTCTATAGAACGGAACGAGTAGTGGCTAAAATGTGTTGAACTTACTGAAAGTTTGTAAAAATTTTAAGACTTGTGAAAATTTTGTTTACTAAGAATCACAGTATTGCTTCGTTTTCAAACTCTGAGTTGTTGCTTTTGTCTTTCGACAATTTTTCAAATATTGCCTTACACACCGCTGAATAGCGCATGGTTCAAGGAGAGATGGAGGGTAGGGCGAGGTAGTGTAATATCCGTTATACGACTGTATAAATTAAGTTGGATTATTCGAAAGAAAAACGTGCAGTATGAGAAAGGAGAAAGGAAATGAGAAAGTTGATGCCTCGCTGTGAATTAGAATGGGGAGAAATTGGGGAAGTAATGTGACTTGTAAAAAAGGGAAAGGAATAATCTGGCTTTGCTTGGTTCGTGCTAAAATTTGTTAGCTGAACACATTATGGTTTTTATGATGTTTCCGGGCTAAAGGAGTTATCTCCGTTTATCAATGTATCTGTTCTCGTCATCATCGTCATTAGTGTATGGTAAAAACACCGCATAGCTGTGTTACCTTTCGTTAATATCTCGCGGTGGAATGGAATGTACAGAACTCATAAAAAATTCGAGCTAAATTGGCCAAGTCTGGACGGTAAGAAAATTTTGATTGCAGTCGCTTGCTTGCCAACCAACTACCAGATTTGTTCGCCTTTACCTGTCGTAAACATAGATTTTTCATTGTACCGTAACGTTACTAATCTAAAATTGGATGGAAATTGGATACAATGGGACGAGCGCGACGAATGTGCTTGGATGAAAGAAATATTATTACCTACTCGATAGATGAAAATCGCTGTCAGCAAATTTACTTACTCTGCTCTGATAGTTATTTCGTTGCCGGTATTAACTGGTGTCTCAAGTTCACTGAGAAGCATCGTTTGTAGGCCGCACGAGAACTGGAATTGCAGTAGACCCTTCTGAAGGAATAGCGCCATATAGTGACCGCCTTTGGTACCCTGTGCTGCGGCTAGCATAATGAGACCGTTGGTGGCTCGTGTTCGCACCTTTAGTTGAACATGGATTGGCAATACACCGTCCAATGATTCATAATTGGGAATGTCCTTGTGAATACGATGTGAAACGTATGAGTCGCCTGAGAAAGCGGCATTCTTAATAACTATTGGGGACTCACAGAGTGCGCCTTGACGATCAAATCGGCAGACACACTGTAATAACAAGAGAATATTTTCATTTTATTCTTTACATCAAAAATAATGTAGGACAATATCAATAATGATAATGATTGATGATAACTAATTTTAGAGTTTCAGTGAAGGCGTTAACTGGGGGGTTGGTTTTGATACTTTTGTTTTTTTTTTCTAAAAGGATAAACACTACAACATCGAATCACCTTCCTACAGAAGTAGTCTGGGGCCTAAAATTGTATTTTCTGGTTCAAAATATATTTTTATTTTTATATAATTAATAAGGTTAATCAGTTTCAAGGAATCGAGAAGGGCAAATTTTAAAAAGCAATGAATACTTGTATAGTATTTTCGTCTTTAACATTTCTCTTTCTCTCAAACTAATTTTTAAAAGAGACAAACATATGTAGTATAGGACTTCGAAATTCTAAACTGGGTTGCGAACTGTCAAGACCAGAAATATTTCTGGTCTTGGTTTAATTTCTGAACAATAATTCCAATGGAAATTTACTGGTTATGCCTGTGAGAATCTGTTCTGCCCAAAACCGCTTTCGGGAAACACCATCCAAGGATTTTATGACGCGACGCCTTTTTATGCATGCTGTGGAAACTTTAGAGTGAGTGGGTGTCTTTGGGACTCAGTGAATTGGTTTTAAGTATGGGGAAAATTGAAGGCAAAAGCTATGGAGAAAGCTCAGGAGAATATACGAAATCCTTTCAACATTCTGCTTCGAAGTTCATTAGCCAGAATTAGATTAGTTTTTCACATTATTATTACTCTATTTTTACTCTAAAATTAAAGGCGATATTAAGTACTGTAAGTCTTCCTTTCAATTAGACTTTCAATTTGACAATAAGGCTTCTTGACCGAAAATAAAATTGTTTCAACACATTATTGTAATCTTACCCTCGATCCTTCTGAGGTTGTAACACAAGTCCCGCCATTGTAGCAGCCCATTTTCAAACAATCTACATCGGTGGCATTATCGATGCTGATCGAGTCGATGCTCATGTCTTTTCCATGCTCTGCAGATTTATTATTTCCATCTTCGCTATTGGTTGTGGCTGTAGGTGCGGTTGTCGCTATCATTGCTGGTCGTGTAATTAGGGTCTGAGATGATGACGACAACGTTGGTGTTGACAATGATAGAGGGGGAGATATCGATGAGGTAGTAATTGTATGAGAGCTACTCTCGATCGAAGTGATAACAGTGTGATGTGCTTGGCTTGAACTTTCAGTAGTCAGGGTACTGTGTGGATGTGACCAGTGCTCTGTTGCTAAAGGTATCGGATGTGTTGTCAGATTATCCGGGATCAGAACCTTTGCCGTCGTAACTTCTAAATCCGCAGAATCAGTGGGTGAATTACTGCGTAGTATGGTGGGTGATATGGTGGATGGGGGAAGATTCATTGTGCTTGGTACCGGAGGATTGAGTGTGGTTGGTGTAAGATGATGGTAACCGTGTGTGATACTGTATGGGCGTGTTCGATTCGGTCGTATGGTTACACTTATATGATGACGAACTCCATCAGCGGTTGTAATGACGTCCACATCCTCATTATCTGTCGTCGGTAAGTTCCCTGGAGAGTAGGATGGGGATTGGGCTGGTGGGTATGTGCTAAAGCGAGGAACACCGGTATTCACATTTTTACTGGGGAAGTCATTGTAACGTGTAGTTACGTAAATTTCGGGATATTCAGTGAAAAACGGATAAGCCGTAGTTGAAGCACCAAACCATGATGAGGTGCCCTGCGTTTCACCGTAACCGTTTGACTCTTCTGGGAGGGACGGTATGGCGCTAGAGCTCGAGGAAGTCCCCGGAGAGGGCGTTGGGTATGACAGAGTAGAGTAGTAGATGGGTGGTTTCCAATATGGACGATGGGTGGAAACATCAGATGAACTAATTGATGTTTCGATTGTAGTTATACGATGAATAAAGGTGGGTTTCGTTGACGCGGCTATGCCGGATTGTTGTTCGTCGGACTCACTATTTGTAGGAGTTTCGGACGATTTGCTGTAGTCAGAGTCTAGATCGACTCTTATTGGTTTTGCTGTTGTCCCTTCGTGGTCGTATCCTATTTTTAATCTAGATATCGTTGTGTACTCTTCTGGCAGAATGATTTCAGCTGATGACTCTGAAGAATACGAACTGGACTCAGGGCTGGTGCCGGAATCTACGGTATGTGAAAGTGCAATGTCTGTTGTAATAAATTCTTTTTCGGAATGAATTGATAAACCGATATTCTGTGTAGAAGGGATCTCTTCTTCTGATGAAGTTGTAGCTTCCGATAAATCCTTTCCAACTTCTGGAAATGAGGAAGTTCCAATTCCAGTGATAACTGCTGTGATTATTGGTATTGTCGCTGGAGGTTGGGGTGTCGGCACTGAAGAAGGTCGCAGAAGAATCGAGTGAGTGGTGTAATTGCAATCTAGTGAATCCTCGCCAATCATCAGACACTCGCAAAGCATTCCAGTCAGTAGAGGCGGGCATGAGCAGGTGAATGTATCCACACCATCAATGCATACCCCACCATTCATGCATCTCGGACCCAGTTGACATTCGTCATACTGAAATTCGCATTTTTCGCCATGGTAATCTGGAACGCAGTAGCAAGTTGGAACCCCTTCCTCCATCAGACACAGGGCATTATTTTGGCAAGGATTGTCAGCACATATAAGTATTTCTTCTTCGCAATTGGTCCCCGTGTAACCCATGGGACATGCACAGACATACGCGGCTATCTTGTCAACACATACACCACCATTCTGACAGGGCGCCGATTCGCATTCGTTGATTTCGTCTTGACAAATTCGACCGTGCCATCCATTAGGACATTCGCAGGTAAACTCAAGACCTGGGCCTTCAATACATTCACCACCATTTTGACAACGGGCACTTATTCCTGAAAAGAGAAGATAATAAGAAGAGTTTGAGAAGAAATAAGGAATAAATAATTTCCTTTCGGCTAACCATAATCAAAAATGAAACAGCATGAGTT
Source organism: Physocephala rufipes (assembly GCA_963966595.1). Classification (NCBI taxonomy): domain Eukaryota; kingdom Metazoa; phylum Arthropoda; class Insecta; order Diptera; family Conopidae; genus Physocephala; species Physocephala rufipes. The sequence continues at coordinate 48,254,702 of OZ016502.1, read as the reverse complement.
ATGGAAATTCTTTTTCATGACACTGCCAAACCAGAATCAAAGAAATGAGAATGTATTATTTAATCTAATAAAGAAACTGACGCGTGGATATCCTTGGAAAATGGTGCCACTCATCAATATATTGAACTTCCGTTCGGTTAGGCTATGGAGTTCGGACTCACCTGTCTCACATACCGCTACGTCTTCTTCACAATGTAGTCCCAGATAGCCGGGATGGCAAGTGCACGTGTAACCGTTGGTTCGGTCGCGGCAATGTCCGCCATTTTGACAAGGGTTTGACAAACACTCGTCTACATTCTCTTCGCAATCAGATCCTTCAAATAACGAAAAAGAAAGAGTGAGTCAGGGAATAACTATTTGTGGATTAACATGCAAATGGTTACAAAAATGGAGGCAGTCAAATTCAAAAAGTCAGTCCAGTCCAAGTCCAGTTAGTTCTGGAACGAAATTAGCGACCGACTGCAGATGTTGAATGAAGGAGTAAAATTTAAAAGTTTGAAAGTACCAAAAAGTGGAAATTTGCAATTACTCACTCACTTCAGGTTAGTAGCTCTAATAAACGAACACACGCACGTATGAATGGATGGATGTGTTAAATGATTACACACTCTCTCTTACACGTAAACACACGCAAATGCTCACGTACACACGAGTACCCACACGTATACACACATACATATACATACACACGTATATATATATATATATATATATATATATATATATATATATATATATATATATATATATATATATATATATATATATATATATATATATATATATATATATATATATATATATATATATATATATATATATATATATATATATATATATATATATATATATATATATATATATATATATATATATATATATATATATATATATATATATATATATATATATATATATATATATATATATATATATATATATATATATATATATATATATATATATATATATATATATATATATATATATATATATATATATATATATATATATATATATATATATATATATATATATATATATATATATATATATATATATATATATATATATATATATATATATATATATATATATATATATATATATATATATATATATATATATATATATATATATATATATATATATATATATATATATATATATATATATATATATATATATATATATATATATATATATATATATATATATATATATATATTATATATATATATATATATATATATATATATATATATATATATATATATATATATATATATATATATATATATATATATATATATATATATATATATTATATATATATATATATATATATATATATATATAATATATATATATATATATATATATATATATATATATATATATATATATATATATATATATATATATATATATATATATATATATATATATATATATATATATATATATATATATATATATATATATATATATATATATATATATATATATATATATATATATATATATATATATATATATATATATATATATATATATATATATATATATATATATATATATATATATATATATATATATATATATATATATATATATATATATATATATATATATATATATATATATATATATATATATATATATATATATATATATATATATATATATATATATATATATATATATATATATATATATATATATATATATATATATATATATATATATATATATATATATATATATATATATATATTTTTTTTTTTTTTTTTCCACACACACAGATTCATACATATACACGCAAACAAATACACACACACGCGCACACACATGCACAAAATACACACATAGAGACACAAACACACACACAGACGCACACACACGCACGTGTGTATACATGACTATACACATATGCAGGCACGCAGGAAGCCCTGCCCCTTGTCTTCGTGCAATTGTAAATGAAAACTTTTAGTACAAGCACATGTGAACACTTTTTCCGGTAGGTTTTTCTGTTGATTCTTGGAAGAGCGCTTCCTGAGGCAAGTTCACCTTTCATTTCGCGTCATGTTGAATTCTGCTTAACTTCCGGCGTACTGCTATCGTATTTGTATGTTTTTACAATTGCTTTCGTTTTCTATGCGTCTTATAATTTTGTGAGCAAATAAAATTTCTCCAACAGACAAATGTGTTGGGAGTTTTAATCCTGTACTTCTTCTTCTTAATTGGTATAGTTTTGGAGAAATAAAATAAAGTAAGTGTTGCCTGCTTAGGTTCAGTAAAACTCCTTTCAGAGGGAGGTGGATGCATGGTATAAGCTGTTGAAAAAGTTTTCGGCATTCGATTCTGCAGGAAGTTTAACGAATAATTTATTAGATTTTTCTGTGATAATGTTCCGATAGAAAGGAGATGGATGTTAGAGGTTCTTTCGATGAACTCATAAATAGTTCAGCACTAAAGTGTTTACCTCTGATAGCATCAGATTTTTTGACAAATTCGTGCGAAATAAAGTTTTAGTTAAATTTCAACTTAGGTAAATGCTCTCAAAATTACTGAATTTTGGTTAAAGTGGAAAATGTTTAAACATATTTACATACCTGCCAAGAATAATTAATCGAAAAAAAATTGAAATAGATAAGTAAATTCGGTAGAAGAGACGAAGTCATTGGCTAAAGAAGAATTTTGGTGCTCCAAAATTCGAAATAACTTCATCTTTTAAATCGACTATATTCGAAACGATCCCCGGAATGATCACATAAAACGCTCCCTTTGTGTTGCCTGCTTCGGAAAAGTGTTGCCTGTGCATTAATATCTTCTTATTTGTAAAATCAGTCAACCACATTATCCAACAATCAAATCATTTTCCAGATTTTTTTAAAATTTGAAACATCGATTGCAATTTGGTCTAATTTTTATACCCTACACCCGAAGGTTTTAGGGTACATTAAGGTTGTTCTTCCGTTTGTAACACATTAAAGGAGATGTTTGGCACAATAACAGAGAATTGTATGCTGGTTGGTTTCGGGGCGAAATGGTGAACTCGAATGAGAACCACGCATACTTTTTATAGGTTATACGAATGTATTCACATGTGAAGCTCAGTTTCTACGTTTGTTGAGCGAATTTGAGGACAAAATTTTATCTCGGGATTGAATCACGAATACTAAATTATTTTGCAGAAATTGGTCATGGTCCACCTACCAGAACCACGTCATTACTGTAGAACACGTAGAGGCATTGTAATGAAATTTAACACTCGGCAATTTGGCATTTGGCAATATTCTCCTAGAGCAAATTAATGTGAAATCGGATGAGAACCACGCCCACTTTTGATAACCAATATGAACATATACACATACGAAGATCAGATTCAACGCCTATACAGCGTATTTGAAGACAAGATTTTATCGTGGAACTGAATCACGAATACTAAACAATTTTGCAAAAAGTGGGTGTGATCCGTGTCTATATTAGGAATATGGATACATCCGGTGGTTGTAGGCTATTTATGTTCTGACCAGGCTGAAGATAGCATAGTTATATATGATAGATAGTTATACATATATATATATATATATATATATATATATATATATATATATATATATATATATATATATATATATATATATATATATATATATATATATATATATATATATATATATATATATATATATATATATATATATATATATATATATATATATATATATATATATATATATATATATATATATATATATATATATATATATATATATATATATATATATATATATATATATATATATATATATATATATATATATATATATATATATATATATATATATATATATATATATATATATATATATATATATATATATATATATATATATATATATATATATATATATATATATATATATATATATATATATATATATATATATATATATATATATATATATATATATATATATATATATATATATATATATATATATATATATATATATATATATATATATATATATATATATATATATATATATATATATATATATATATATATATATATATATATATATATATATATATATATATATATATATATATATATATATATATATATATATATATATATATATATATATATATATATATATATATATATATATATATATATATATATATATATATATATATATATATATATATATATATATATATATATATATATATATATATATATATATATATATATATATATATATATATATATATATATATATATATATATATATATTATATATATATATATATATATATATATATATATATATATATATATATATATATATATATATATATATATATATATATATATATATATATATATATATATATATATATATATATATATATATATATATATATATATATATATATATATATATATATATATATATATATATATATATATATATATATATATATATATATATATATATATATATATATATATATATATATATATATATATATATATATATATATATATATATATATATATATATATATATATATATATATATATATATATATATATATATATATATATATATATATATATATATATATATATATATATATATATATATATATATATATATATATATATATATATATATATATATATATATATATATATATATATATATATATATATATATATATATATATATATATATATATATATATATATATATATATATATATATATATATATATATATATATTCATTCGCAAAAACTGCAAGAAATTGCAGTTGGATGCGAGATACCAATACAGAGTGCAATCTAAGTTTTACCCGAGAAGCAACGGGCAATCGATAACAGTCTTTCTATTTTCTTTCTCTATTTTATGTGCTTTACTGCTTTGCAGTTTATTGCTGACAGTGGTAGAAATGTTTTAATAAATGAATAAGAACGTTATTAAAAAGTGCCGGATTTCATAAAAAACAGGTTAGTTAGTTCTTTTTGAAGCTAACCGAAATTCGGCTTTTTCATTTTCCGCTTTCAAGTAGCCTTACCGTTAATGAAGCACTGATTAAGCTTTGCTTAAATATGCTTCTGGATTAAAAGAAGTAACGTTACAAAACGAAAGTATTTCGGGTCGGAAAGGAACGCGGGGATATTTGAGCCATTAAAAGAAGGGAGCGTAAATAGAAAGAACGTAAATAATAGTGCCAAGTAATGGACTTGACTTGACTTTAGAAAAACCGTTATAGTACTGTAATCGAAATTGCGAGAGGAGAGTAAGGTAAACACTTGTATTTTGGAAGCAACTTTTTATCAACACCATGGTGGTTTGGTTGCAGAAATTTAAAATGTGTTACAGGCAAAATTTAATAAGCCACTAATTATGGAAAATGGAAAAAATATTTATTGATACTATTGTATAATGGTATAATCGTATAATGACTGTACAATGGATAATCAAAGGATTAAAAGATATAAAAAAATGAAATAAGGAATTGTATTTAATTATTTTTCAAAGAGGTTTAAAAGCAAATTTGTTTTACAAAGTGAAGTTTCCATTTCTGCTAAACCGTCCAGTTATTTTTTGGTTGAATTTGTTCCACTCAATACGAGATTTAAAACAGCAGATATCAAAAATCTGTATCGTGCATAACATGACTTGACATTTCTGGATCGACTGGCCGACTCTAACCCATATATGACGTTAATAACAGGATGTTGTAGTGGTACGAGGTACAAATTTGAGGTTCGTTCAAAGGGTTTCGCGAATTTGTGTTCTTGAAAAATTATATATTTATTCATGAATATATCTTCAAAATGAATATATCTTTGATTTCAAAGAAATCCCCATCAGATGCTATAGATTTGTGCCAACGTTTTTGCCAATCCTCAAAACACTTCCAAAACGCATAATTTGTGATCTTGTTCAGCGCCTTCTTTGACGCGCCTCTACCTCCTCCATCGTGAAATCCGAAGATCTCAGGGAAGAGGGTTCCCCGGAATTGTTAGATATGGGAAGTAGGGTGGTGGTTAACATCGAAAACGATGTTAATCCACGATGTCAAAAAACTTATTTTTGTTCTCCCATAAATCCGGGCACCACGACTCTGCAAACGAGGAGAACTGTAAGCGAAACATTCACAGTTGACCAAACTTGGCGCCTTTTTTCAGTTTTGCCTCGTGCGGCAAGTTCCATTGGGATGGGAATGATTGAGATTTGGTTTCTAGCGTTGCGAACTATCGGCTGATTTCAACTATCGATAGTTACTTATTGAATGATTTTAACTATCGAATGATTTTTGTTATTCATTCATTCATTCATTCACTCGACTTATTCGAGTTCAACTTATATGCTTACAACAAAATCAACTAACTTGGTTGGTAATCTTGAGTGATTATTTGGGTATCGGTCTTAACTCGCTGAACGATTTCTAAATTACCAAAACTAGCGAACGGCTGGATTATTTGATAGTTTCTAGTAATAAATAATTCTGGGATGCAGATTCATTCGCTGAATGATTTCTGAGTTACTAAAAACTGTTGAAAAATACTATCGAATAAATGAATAATTTAGACCTATCGAATAACTCCATTATTTTTATTCGATAGTTACCAACATTTGATTCCAAAATTGGTTTCCGCGTTCCACGTTATAACCATAAACTGTCTGGAGAAATTTTTATCGTCGTGGACAGAGTTCAACATCTCCCCAGAAATTTGTTTGCGCTGATGCTTACGGTCGAAATTGAGCCATTCTCGTACGAATTTCGAGGCGATCCGTTTCCATTTTCTTCTCAATCCTCGCCTATATGCACTACCAAAAACACCACCGTTCAAAAATCATACAGACGTTCTCAGCGATCATTCTCTAAAGCCAAACAATTCTATGCTTAGAGAAAAAAACAAAAGGGAGAGAATTAGAGCAGGGGAGTAATTTGTTCTACTTTTGGAGTAAGACAGAGCTTAGGAACGTTGAGAATCAATACTGTTTTTGTCCAAATCGATGTCAGCCAGAATTTACAAAGATTTCGTTTAAAATAATCGTCGCCAAACTCATCTAAAAGGTTAATGGCCGCACATTTCAAAGTATAGTTTTCAGACCTTTAAAAGCATAATCTAAGGAATTAGAGTGATCACGTTTTTTATACTGTTTTAGTATTCTCTTATATAAACCATCTATTTAAAAAGCGTCGTTCATCAATACTGTTACTTCTTCAATAATTTATCCCTTTGAGAAATTTTCTTTAAACAAACTAGTTGCATGTTCGATATCTTTATTTGTTCTTTATCGGGCCAATTGGAGCAAAAGTAAGTGAATTTGTTAGTGAGTGGGAGCATTCTTCCAGTTTAGTAGAACTTATCATAAGCCTTGGTATCGTGATGGGCAGAGTGAGAAAAACGAATAACGGAAAGTTCGTATAACAATTATTTCTGCCTCTACTCGTTATTTCCTTCCATTCCTTAGTTAACACGGTAATTTTTCCTTTCCTTTTCCTTCCTCTTTTCGCTCGTTTTCTCTTTCATTACTGCATGACAGATAATTGGTACCACAAAACCGCATAACATTTTAAAAATATCTATAAAGAAGAATCCGTAGAAGTTCGAATTTAATCTTTAGCGGAAGAAAAATTTTAAATAGAGCAAAACTTATGCAAGTAGGTGTGCCAAACTAGCAGTTAACTCGCCGCTCCACAGAGTTCAAAGAATTCTCAAAAACTTCAAGGGCGAAATGATCAGTCCAGTGCGGATAATTTTAGCATTTTTCATGCCGAATTAGCTCTGTCTTTGTTTGAATGGGATTGGTAGGGGGGCATGTGGTTATAAATACAGGTTTGATGCGAAAATAAGAATCCATTTGAGCCTTGAACAGAAATAAGAGGAAATATTAGCCTTGTATTCGATTAAACTATTCTCAGGAATGAAATCAAGGTCAGAATAACAGCATCTTTGCCCTAGCAATGGTATTACGACTGCATTGTCTGCAAGTTTACAACTGAAAAGATCTATTTGCTGGAATTCCGAAGCCTTTGAAAAATAAACCAATTGTTTTTCGCCAATTTTTGACAAAAGTATTACCATCTCGTTTTTCTGCTCACACACTTTACAGATCCGTGCTCTTTTCTGTTAGATATTTCCAAGATTGAAGCAAGTTCTGCGCTTTATCGTCAAAATTACTTCCTGTGTGCTACTTGTGTTTGTTGCTTCCAGGTTTCAAAATCCTTCTCACATATTCATGCCAATGCATTAACGTGAGCAATAACAAGGATACCTGTCATGGTAGCAGCAGTATCAACGACAATAAGCGCGCCAGATTGATTATTGGACGTTTCAGCTAATGTATTTCTTCTACGTTTATTTGTATTTGTGAACAATATCGTATCGTATGTCATGGCTGTTTGTGTGCCATTATATAAAATTGCATCTAATGAATAAGTGCCATGTTTGTTTGCGAAGAGACTTACCAGAAAATCCCTCTGGACACGTGCAATTGTAGAAAGCAACTCCATCTATACATGTGCCGCCGTTCTGGCAGGGTCCTGACCAGCACTCATCCCAATTTGTTTGGCACTGAATTCCTGTGTAGCCGTCTATGCAATAGCATGAGTATGAGCTGGCGAAGACGACGGGCATGATCGAAAAGAAAGAAAAGCAAAAGGAGAACGAATTATTTCAAACAATTAAAGTTTCATTGAGCATAAAAGGAGAGTACTCTACATTAAAATAACTTTTTCTATTTTTTAAAATAAAAATAATCCTTAATGTGCGCTTTATTTTATAAAATAGCAAACACTGACGATGAGGAATTCGGAGGGAGGTGATTTTGAAGGTATTAACCGACTCATATTCCTAAGAAGAATAAGAGGCAAAAGGAAGTAAGAAGAAGAAAATATGGGCGATATTTATTTGTCGGAATTGTGTAGAATAAAATTGAATTTTTTATTCACAAAAATGGAGAATAAACCATGCCATATCCTTTAAAAAGTAAGAGTAAAATCGCGCTTATATAAAGACGGTTATAATTTGGATTAAATAAAGTTTACGAGATATAGATAATTACATACCTAAAGCGTCATTTAGGGTAAATACTTAGTTTTTATGGTTGTTTTTGAGACATTGCCGAATGAATAAATTTCTACAGATCTCACCGAGCTTTCCCAAAAGCATTCAATTGGCGCTCACCAGAATTATTTATTTCATAGAGTTCAAGAGAATTTTTATAATGTCGGTTCTGAGTTGTGAGGCTCAGTGGCCTTCTCCCAGCAATATTAAAAATGAATTCTTCAAGTGTCTAATTCACATAAGCTTCTAAATCAGAGAATTGAGAATTGCTGGGCATCGCCTTCATTTTTTCAATGTTCATCTCCTTGAGTGAATGAAAGAAGCATGGTTTGATTGCTGTGCATCCATTAAATCTTAGGATTGTGGTTGGACGGTGGGCGGGGGGGAGAGAAAGAGGTGGAGGAGATGTAGGAGATGTAGGAGGTAGGCTTTATATATCAATCAGTGTGCTCGAGTTCGTATCATGCATAATTGCATTCAATAACGCTTACACGCGCACTTGCACCTTTTTTGATCGCGCATCAATAAAAAACACTTAGGTTTCAAGTAGAACCCGAAGTCAATATCGAACAGCAAATTAAGGGAAGAGAGTTCTCAACAATGGGACTCGAGAACCAATCATTCACTCACCTGTTTAATCCATCGATACACACGCCGAACACACAAGGATTGCTGAGGCAGGCAAAACCAGCCTGGCTGGCACCGCAGAGTGCGAGCACACAAAGTAAAGGCAGTAGCCAGCTAAAAGCGCTGGCGGAAGTGAATGTGGAAAAGGATATTGGTGATAATAGAGTGGAAGTAGCCGTGGCACGTTTATAACCCAAGAACGAAGCTTCTATCGATAACCTCAGTTGCTGAGTCGGGGATCTCGATACAAATTTCAGGTGGTTCTCCGCCTTCGGGGTTGAGACTATAGTACGCGAACTCTTTGCAAACGAAGAAATCTGCAGATTGATTGGTCGAAGAGATCGACTCTGATTTAATGGTGATGCTGTTTTTATTGGTGCCGTTGAAAATACTGTATTCGCTGTGGTCGTTTCTGCTTTAGATTTATTGACTAATTTATCATCGTGCCGATTGTATTTCGTGTAGTCAGTGTTTTTATTTGTAATTAGCTTTTTCATAATAGAAAATAAATCCTTTGCAAACCGCTGCGTAAAACAACATCGAGGATTCGAATCGGCGGCATCGACGGTATATGTTTTGGGTTTACCCTTTGCGACGGATAATCTTTTGGCCAATTGATGAGAGACTCGTTCTTTTATTGTTTGTGGGATATCTGTTTGTTCATGGAATTTGGGCTCGTTTAGTGGCGACAGATTTTTGAATTGCTCGAAAACCAATTCAGATTTAAGGTTACAACTGATTTCGTTGTTGTTGTTGGTGGTGGGTCTGCCGCTATGGTTTCGATGATCCACGGCATCATCTCTTTTCGTTGACATCGTTTTGTTCCCTTCGGTTCGACGTCTTCCTCGTCACGTAACCTTTTATGCAAATTATTCCGTCGCTGTTGTTTTTGTTGTTGTTAGTTTTGCGGCCCCTCTCTAGGAACTAAATTGAGCAATAATAGAATTGTTGTTTCTGCCGAAGAAAAAGTTTGACTTATTGTGTTGTTTGCCGAGGTGTCTGGCCTCGACTGCGTTGTATAACTGTTTTTTCTTCTATTTCTGTCTTTTTTGAAAATTTTCTATTTCTGTCTTTTTTGAAAATTCCTTTCTCGGTTTTGATTGCTTTGCTGTTTTGCTGGCATTGATTGATTACGGTTTGTGGGGTTTTTCTTTAAATTCGCGTTCGAAGATTAGCTAGTCGTTCATGCTTGCATTCGATAAAATGATGATGATGTTCTTGAATTTGATAAAATCGTTTTTGTTTCCTTTTTATGCAATCCTGTAATTGTCTTAGTCTATACCGAAATATGAATTTGTATTAGTAGTAGACATCAAATTCAAAATCAAAATAGTAACAGTCTGAGAAATAAGAATTCAAAAACTTGATAAAGACTTCCAGGAAAGCCAACTATTGAACCCGATTAAAAAACTAGCTGTTAAAAACTAACTGTTAGAGCCTGAAGAGGTATGAAGAGGTTTAAAAGAGAGCTTATATATGCCAGCTTATGATCTGGTATTCGATTGGTTTTAGCACAGTCTGACCAGCCCGTCGGTGAAAACTAGAAAGAGTGCAGATAAATGTCTTGAAATTTGCATTTATTGCTGTTTTTCTAGGCTATTTAATAATGAAAATGGGGGGGGAGTTGAATCAGCGCCGCGTGTAAAATTTTCGTTAAAATCGAAACATTGCCACGCCTAAGACCACCACATGTACTTCGAAGTACAAGCTCAAATTCCCGAAGATATCAGATTGATGACAGTAATGCTTCAAATGTGGGAGTAGAACATCAATTGTTTAGCTTAGTTTCAGTCGTAACGAAAGGTTACTGAGTGAGAGTTAACGAATCAATAGCGCAACCACCCACAGAAGTTGATTTTCTAAAAATATTACATAAATAAATTCAATGTTTAATAAAATATGTTATCGGTCAATGTAATACTTTGTAAGGTTGATGATGATTACTATTAATGTGTGTGTTTGTGTGTGTGTATGCATGGGTGTGTATATGTGTGTATTTAGATGCATGGGCGTGTTTGCAGAAGCGTGTGCATTGCATATTTGGGACTATTTTTGATAGCGTGCTAAAGAAAATCGTTACGTCCTCTGTTGGATTGGAAAATGCCTTTATTCAGTTCAGCGTGATATAAAACAATGTTCGATATTTGTGCATGCGAAATAACATTTAACCCAACAAGGAACCGAACGAGGTCACGAAGAATTTCATTAGACAATTCCTGATAAGGTTTCTACAATTCTTGTGATTTTATTATTTCTAAATAAGCGCATCAGCCTTTTTTTTGCAACTGATAACAAATGATGTTTTTAGCAAGAAATGGAAACATATTTAGGTTGATTCACGAACGACTCTCAATTTTAGCGCTAACATTCTGAATCATTGCCACTGAAATTTAAATGCTGATGCTCCTCGAAAAATGAAAAAAAGCTGATGCTTCTCGAGGTTTGATAAACCAGAAATAAAAGTTCAAATCAATTCTGATCCATTCGTTCTTGTGCCAGCGCATAATTACTGCATAAAAAGGCAGTACACATTGCGTGGAGAAGACGGCTTACTGGTTTTCAAATTTTAATGAATTGTATGTGAATCGGTTATCGTAACTTGTGTAGAAAATGAGAGCAAGAATACTAACGTGGGCCAATTTTAATACCAAACTGTCTATGAAGACGAAAATTAATAGTGGTAAATTTTATGGCAATACTATAAAATTACCCCTTATCCCTTCTTCTTCGTCTCTCATTCAGTCAAATTGAAGACACAAATAGACAGGTAGACGGACGGATGGGCAATGCCAAATCGTATCAGGGACTAATTCTGAGTCTGAAATTACATATTTTTTTATATTCGTTACAGTTCCGGCGGAAGCAATAAAAGGTGACGGGAATAAAACGAGAAGAAGAAAAAGAAACAAATTAGCTCAATCGTATGTTCGTTTTGGTTGTTGGCTTTGTTTTTTTTTGCGCAGATAATGGTTTGAAGTTTGGCTAATGTTTGTGCCGACTACCGTGTGATGGTGGTAGTGAATGCACGAGTAGTAGTATGAAGAACAACCAACTATAATCGAATTCATTAATTACTTATACGCGTTGTTGTACCGTGAGTAAAATTACATAAGAGACACTATTGCTAAAGATGCTGATAATTTGGTGGGATATTTTTGCAATTCGTTCGCTTTGCTGACGATTATAATAAATGTCGCATTACTTTCCTAGCTGATACTGATCTTGAAGAAGCGTATAGTGTGGAAAAAGATCAATTTAAGGCAATGTAGGCGAGAATCAATATTTTATTCAGGAACTTACAAGCTTGCGCTTCATTTTGGGAAACTGTATACACAATACACACATTCTCTTATGAATCGTAGTTATGCATAATTATTAATTATAAATTTTATCCTTGGTGAAATAATCACATTGTGAGTAATGGCGTCGATTTATTCAGATTTTAGAAAATCGTCGGAAAATGATTTGTTATAAATATTAAAAATATTAAAGTAAGGAAGGTAAGAAAGTAAGTAAGTATGATAGTAAGGGATTGATTCCTCTATCATAAAACTAGCAGACCTTCTACAGATATAATAATACTATTCTTTGCATCGCTTGAAATATATTTGTCTTGTTGCGCAAACTTGCTTTCTTTCCGACGCATTCGTCAGTCTCAGTCATAGTGTGGTTGTAGTCGCTTGCAGTGATAAAACCTCAGTCTGTGTTTCCTTCCCATTATGTCAGTCATTCCGTTCTGACAATCAGGACGCACACGTGCTTATAGACTTTTCAGTCAACTCGCACTCAAATTCGTAACTGTCATTTAAGTTTTTCATTTCATACAAGTTTTATTTAGTTTTTTATTATTTCCAATTTGATACCAATTTTGACTTCAATCCTCATCATTAAAATAGCCTTTCCTAAACCGATTTTCGTGGAATACACTCATATAATTTATCTATTTCCTTGTATTTGTAAATAAGCTACTAATTATCTAATCTTCAATCTGGGTTTAAACTCGTCAAAATGCAATCAACAATCATATCAGCCTATTCCCAGAACAAAATTAGCCACTGCATTAGGTGCGACCATTCTGTGATTGTGAATGATTTAATTCTGTATTAACGCACTCGATGCTTCGTCAGTCATTGGTAGTATGCCCCACATGATGTTGGTTACTCTCAGCTAACACACACTTTCACTGGTCATTATCATCACGTTAATAAGCATCATATTACGTTTGCTGATCGTTTGCCGGCAGAAAGCAGCATTTCTATGTGTTCAGGCTATCAGAAATGGACATATTATACAATTTTTGATAACATAAAATATTATCGGATTGTTGCAGAAATCTCTACATGCCCTTTTCTTCGGCTTTTTAAAATTCTTTTTGCAAAATTAATATTCCATTTCCATATTTGTTTGTCATTTATTATTTTTACTTATGCCTTGAGAGCCATTCAGCGTTTTTTAGGTTGGAATTTATCGTTCAGTGTAATTGCATCGAAGTTCTAAGCTTTACTTAGGCGATATTATCAAAATATTATTAAATTAGTTATTATTGTTATTTATTGTCTTTTTATATCTACTCATAATCTGTCTCTATTAATGTGTACACGAATGGTTTACATATCTATGCACACACATATGTATATATGTATTTTGCGTGGGTATATTCTATACTGATATTAAATCCATAGTCATGATATGCTGAGTAGTCGATTTTCTACGGCTCATACATAGCAAATGGATATTAAATACTGCATTTTAAATATGCTCGGTCACACCTTCTTTCTCCTCCTTATCTATGGTCCTCGTTTATATCTTCGTTTTATTCTACTTCGTTTTATTGCTTTTGCTTCTGGCATCAGTATGAGGATTGGATGAATAGACGAATAGATGAATCCTGTTAAGGCGACTTTCTTTGCTAAGGCGTTTTTTTATTGTCTCGAATTTGGGTTTGCAAAAGAATATTTCTTGTTTGTTCTGGTTTTTGCAAATTTTCTAATGCGTTTATAATATTTTCATCGTATTTGTGATTTTATTTTCAATCACTTTTACTCAGTTGAATCAGAAACCCTTAGGCGGGACCCGCACGAATGAATATATATACAATAGCTTTTGGTCGATATTCACACACTTCGTTCAAACATATTTTGGTAAAATAATCACATTCATGGATTAATTTAGACCTCCGGAATGTTTTATTGAAAGATTGCTATATTTTATTCAACAAAATTTTTATTAATTTCAATTCCTTTCTTCGACCTATACTAAGTTTTATACTAATACTAAAGTTTTATAAATATATGCCAATTCTGATCTAAGGAAAAACGGAAAACATAAATGTTATTGATTATGAAAGCGAATAACTCCTACAATATTCGTTTATGTCTGACCATTGAACGGTTTCCTAAAAAAAGCTAGCGTATCCAAGGCACACGTTTTTAGAAACATGCATCAGATGCTTTGAATTATTCCATTTTAAAATTCGTTTGATGTTAATAAACATTTATGTAATAAAGTGAAGGACATAGAAAAATGATAGAAGGACATAGAAAAATGGATATAACACGACGAAGACTATTTTAAAAAAGATGTCAACTTTTTTTGCAACAAAATGTACTTCAAATGATTGGCAAGAACGTAAGACAGGGAGAAAAACCCTATCCATGCGAAAGGATAGGAAGAAGAAACGGTTCCCGTATCTCAGGAAGAAACGGTTTGCTCTTCTTTTAAAAACGTCCATTTGCAACAAAACTTGGAGAGGAGAGAAAATATACATATTCGGGTAAGTGCACACACGCATCCTGAGACAATGCATGTTAACATTTTCTCAGACTTCGGCTACTATTTTCTCCACCAGTTTTTTATGTAGTCCAACGTTCTCGCAAAGGTACACACAGTGGCGCTAAGCGAGAGATTTCAATGAATTTCAGAATTTATTTCAGAATATAAAAATATCTTCCGTTTTGGTTGTGGTCGATATAAAATATATATTAAATATATTTACGGCTCTTCAAAGCAACCAAACATTGATTTCTGTTCTCACTTTTCTCCCGATTTTTATATCTGGAGCATTAACTCGCATTGCAGAACTATTAAATTCTTTTGCCTCTTTTTAAATTGCAGTTTTTTAAAACTCTTTATGCTACAGTGCAGCGGGTTCGTTCAAAGAGACCACTCAGAGTCCTTTGTTCTTCCGTATAACAAGCGGATACTATTACAAAAAGCAATTAAATGCTACTTGTTTAATTAATCCTATATAGAATGTGTATGTATGCGACCGTTTGAATGGAATTTAAGCGACTCACTGACGTCATATGCATGTATTTTATGGTATTTAAAAAAATTATATTCGATCCGAACTTTATGAACTCTAATGTCTTTATAAAATATGGCCTTAAAATATTCCAAACATCAGATTCCACTTTTTATTATTCATTGATTTGTTATCAATGTTGTTTTTACTTTTAAATCAAATTTTAAAAAAATTAGCAACCGCTTGCCTTTTTAATTACGTATCCATTATTAGAAACTACTATTTTTAATCCTTGATTTTTTATATTATATTCAGTATGATTTGATTTCAATAATTTGAAGAATAATTCTAGATTAAAATGGATCGGTGGAAATGCAATCTTTTCCATTGTTTTTTTAAAAGTTGAGTAAAATGCTTTTGTTCCTTCTCCTAAGTCTTGACTCCGTTCACAACAACAAAAATCGAGAAGTTGTTTAACTCATAAATGATTTCTTAGACGAGAAATACGTCAGTTTTGGCATAGAATCGATCAACTTTAGCAATTTTCTTTATACCAAAAACCCGTGTACGGGTCGAAGTCAGAATCTTTATATCGGTGGAATACGAAACTTATCGTAATATATTATTCCAATTAGGAACATATTTAGTTCTTGTTGAGCGCCCTTCTTTCATCAAACATTCTTGTCTTCTCTTATTTACGAATAAGTACAAAACGTTACCATGTAAACCTTTACGAAGTAAACGTGGCTAACACTTGATACAACACTACAAGAATTAATATGAATCGAAAAAGCCGCAACAAATGTCACTTAGCGACCGCTGCTACCGACCACCACCTACTTTTGATTTTAATGATAGCAAACGAAATAGTTATAGATAGTCAAATGTTAAAATTGACGTCTTTTTTTCAAATTATACTTTATGAATAATTTCATGGAAAGTGTTTCATACTTTTTTTGGTTACCACTGCACTGCACTGCACCAAACGTGCATTCAAAACTGTTTAACAAAGAAGAAGCAGCATTAGTTGGTTTCACTTTGTCTAACGCCAATACCTCTGCTTGTTACTTTTCTTCTACCTCTTCCCTTCCACAAAGGATTTGCTAAGAAATTATGTAGAAACCGGACTAGATCCTTATAGGGTTTTCTATTGAAACACCGCGGATTCTCGAACCAACCGTTTTCAACCGAAGCTCACACTGCACTGGACCGCCGAGGATGTCTTGAGTGTTCAACCCTTAGTACACAGAGACGTTTGTGCGCTGTTTGCCCACATCAGTATCATTTTGAGACTTTTTGAGAAGTGACACGGAAGGTGCGCCGTGCATCGTCGTGGTGGATTAAACATCTTCCTCAGCCAATTGAATACTGAGAAGATACAGAAAATTCCCTTTATCGGCTATTGTGGGAAATTTTGTCAATGGCGCCGCGGCAGTGGGGAGTTTGCGCCATGATGTATATTTATGCCGGTTTGTTTACGCTTCTCGCCGGTTCTCATACGCACTAGGACAAACCATGCGATGCCGAGTGCGGGTGGGTGGCGCGGTGTATGCAAGTTCATCTCCTTAAATATTGAAGATAAATTAAATTATATTCGTTGGAGTAGTGACCCTTTGAATTTTTGTGGCCCTTAGTGAAAGGAGTGGTTGAGGGGACGGGTGGTTATGAAGGAAATATGAAAATAATTTCATGACATCAAATTGATTTCGCTAAAGTGTAATGTAACGCTTCTAACTTTGAAACTTTTGCAGTGTAAATATAATTAAAAAGTGTGTGTGGTGACGGAGAAAGACCCAGCTGAAATATTATAAATTTTAATTATCCGGATTAAATTTTTATTATATTAAAAATAGAATTTGAACAGATGGAAGATGAATCTCGAATTTTTAACAGAAAAGTTGACTACTTTTCCTTTTCTTTTAATTCTAAATCAATTGCTTTTTAGTCGACTTTGAATTGCAATTGAATCTTCTTCCGAATACATTTGTTCTCGTATGCTTTGCCGAAATCATATCGCGAGTCAGTTGTAAAAAATTCCATAAATGAAAATGCTCATAAACTATCTAAAATTGAGAAAAGTTCCTAATTGAACCTAATCGAGAAAAACACAACCAATGTCTTTTATTGGTCTGTCACGAAGACACGAATTTATATCAGTGGCAAAGTCTTCACTTCGTGTGAATTTGAAAATGTACTTTTCATACAGAATCAATAAAAAATTTGATGATATTTAAGTACCACGCCGACTATACTTCAAAACAAACCGCAGTTAGGCAAGATAGAGGAGATGCTCATTTACTTCCGTTGTAAATGATTTAAACACCTCGTAATTGTTTTCGTGTCGAAGACCAATCGTGACGGAAATTTAGTTTGATTTGATATAAATCGAACCATTTTGATTTAACGATATTCGATTATTTAATGATTAATGTGATGCCTTTTGAATATTTTAAAATTTTTTATAGGATGCTCCGTCGACATTAAGAGTCATCATATTCAGAGAAATATCAAAAACTTAACGACGGGAATCTGAACAAACTCAGATTTGAGAAGGTTAATTAAATATTGTGATTGAAAAAAAAACCAACAAAATAAGAAGGTGAGTTTTGTGCTGGCTGAAATTTATATACATTGTACAGTTCACATGCCTTGAAGTGTATATACCCTGTATTTTTTTATAAGTAACTCGTTTAGAAAATTGTAGTAACGAGCTCATCCTTAAAGCTGAAGAAAGAGATCTTGCAATATTAACCTTAAAAAGTAGGCGTGACACTGATCAGATTTTCCTGCATTTCCAGCCTGGCTAGCATTAGATTAGGGTGACGACTCTGACACTGACACGACCTCGCCAGTTTCAATGCCGTAGTTTAGGAAGATACGAAATATCTCTGAAAAATTTCGCGGCAATTTCTCTATTGGTTGTCCCTTAATCATAATTTTTACAGGCGGACAGACAGACCGGCAGACAAGGACAAATCGCATCATTGGGTGATCTGTCCACATCTTTCAATGAAATGAACATTACAATTGGAAGCAAAGTTAGAATATTCGTTTCTAGTGCGTAAAAAGAAATTTTATCTTCGATAAATTCTTCGATATTTTATCTTCGGTTCATAATTATCATGCGAGTGGTTCCCTTTCGGTCTGACTTCAATTTCCATTTTAATATTAATTTAAGCTAACCCAGTTGTGAAATGTGTTATAAAGTTTAACAGAGATTGCCATCGGTGGGCAGAAAAGTCAGTTGGCTGGCATTCACCGACAGATATGACAGAATTTAACCTAAAAGTTGCTTCGATAATTGTCTTAGGGTGTAAGAGGTTTGCTGAGGAAGAACAGATTTCTGACTACACATCTTTGGGTTTGTGGGTTTTCAGATTGTTCCTTGACGTCAATGGAAGTGAGCAAAAATTCGGACGACTTGAAATCGACACGTGTTGTTGAAAATGTTAATTTTCTTGGGCCACAAAAGTATTCACTAAAATCGTTCATTCTCCTCCAGGATTTTTAGTCATTGAAGAGTAAGAAGGACGAGCGGAGTGCAGTATTGGGCAGTAAGGCCGGTGTGGGAATTAAGGAAATATGTTGCCAACGCCCGTGTCGAAATATACAATAATAAGCTCAGATCCTGGCATACTATGCTTCCATCATTGTGATGTTAAAGTCTTTTGTTTTAATCTGCCGAGAACTTGCCCGAACTGCCAGACGGAACTGGACACTGCCAGCGACGCAAACAGCCAAATAGCACCGCATCCCGCAACCAACCTGCTACTGCCTTTTCGATTGCCGTATCCTTTCGTTCGTGCATCGCAACATCCTTGTGCAATAGTGTTGCGTCCCACAACAGGCGACTTCCTCAAGTGAGTAGGCGAGCGTGACAAATGAATTAAGTGCATTTAGTGAATACGTGGCGGCTCGTTTTTTATTTAATTTGGGATTATCGTTCGGTATTCCGTAATGGTGTTCTGAATTCTTTGCAGCGATTACAATAATTCGACTGACTTGCACATTGCGGTGACCACGTCGAGTGGCTGCATTGTCGAATTTGATCGAAACGGCTTGCAACGGCGACGAACTGATAATACCACCGAATGGTGGCAATGCCTTTTAGTGGGAGATGTTCCTGAACACTGGTATGATGTATGGGATAGCGTATTACTCCAGGTACATCTGGGATTGGGTATGGGAGACAAGACTTAATGTGTTCACAATCAGTTAATTTATTTTTCGCCTTCTCCATTCCTAGATCTGCAAACAACAACCTTTGTGGACCGTTGAAAGCTACCAGGAAGACTCGCACAATTGTTACACATTCGTGCTAGCCTTCCTACAGTCTCTGGGTTATGACAAACTGAGCGAAGCAGCACAAAACACGACAACCTTCTGTGAGAAATATATAGTTCCTAGAACCACCACAGCCGGTAAATACATTTCGCTCTATCGAAAATTGCGCGATTGTGGTATTTATGTGCATCCCGTCTTGCCAACCCGCCAAAATCACAATGTTAGAGAGAAGGAAAAGTGTAACCAACAGCGACAGAGATCTTCATGTCACGTGAAATCTTCGGCAAGTATTGCGGTGTCCACAGCTTCATCTGGTGGTTCATTATCCACTGTAAACAGCAGCGGCATTTTCGCTCGAGCGTCGACCTTGTGCACAATCGAAGAGTGACTTGCAGCTCGTAGCTGCGTCCAACATCCTTCTGAATTTTTGGCCAGATTTTCAGCACTAGAAATATTCTTTAAGTTCAAATATTTCGCTGGAATCTTGAAATTTTTCAATTTTTGCGATATTTTCGCAAGGTTTCAAATAAAAAAAATAATTAATTTATTGCTTTCATTAAATATATTTTATTACATATAGGAACGTTGTGTATTTTTAGATCATAGTTGGTCCTTTAAGGACATTATCTTTTCTGACTGAACTCAAGGTCATTTCGTTCTAGGAAAACAACAGTAATTCTTGTGCGATTTTTCACATCATTCTTCACATCTGAAGTCGGTGCGGGTTTTGGGGACCTGTTCCTAACCTGTTCCAACCTGTTCTAACATATTTTATGAAGTGGAAAAGATAAAGGGAAAATTAAATGGGTTTCCGAATCATTCAAGCAAAATCTCATTTGCACAATATTGTTTTTACTAAATATTAAAATTTCATTTATCTTTTTATCCTAATTTCTTTACATTAAATATGTTTCCTATTCCACAAGAGTCTACGAGAACATCGCGAAAACATATTTTTGTGGGTTAAGGACGATGCTTTTTTAATTAGCCTAAAAGATATCATCGTCGTTCAAGACCTTTGTGATCTTCTTTTCCTTTTTTTCTTTTCCTCTGAAGGGATGTTGACGCTTTAGAAATCTAATTTACTTGATATGCATCCTAAGATTATTGTAAAAGTCAGCAATTTTGTGACGGAGAGTCACAAAAAAGTGCTTGATGAGGAATGAAACGAGAGTGAAGTCGAAGGACTCCGAGTTTATGTTCCGAGCAAACGTTTCGAGCAAACGTTTTCAAATGCGCTTACTTTCATCGGATTTCCCATCGCGCGGCGTAAGTTTGTTACTCTCATTTAAGGAGATAGGATGAAAAGTGTGATTTGCTGGATGGTGGCAATAAATGAAAATATAGCTACACAAAGTCAAGAGACGAAGTAAGAGGGGAAATTGAGGATGAGAGAAAAGAGGAAGTGAAAGTGAAAAGAAGATTTCGTTATGATTGCAAGGCTTGAGTTGTTAGCAAAGGCGAGGACATTCCTTTAATGAATAAATCATTACTTTGAGTGTTGACAGCTTTAAGGGTGGGAGGGGATGGATTAGGATACGGGGATGGGAGAGATGACAATATTATTACTACTTTTCTTATGCTACGATGGCGTTATGGCGAAGTAGCCAGTAATCTAATTACAAGAGCGCTGATGATTTCTGTTCGAGCGGTTCGCTTTTATGAAATATAATTGCATAGAAAACTTAAACACATATGCGCGCACGTACTCGCATCGTAACGAATATGAAAATGCATGCATAAAAGCATCAATTGCTTTTGAAAATTGTGGAACTTTAGAAAAGAGCAAATGGAACAAGATTACTTTATATGACGGAGAGTTGAATCAATGTCGCCACGCCGTTTTCAAGTCATCTTCAAAAGCATGATCTCGTATTTATTTCATAAACTCATACAATGACGAAGAGGTGTGAAGGAGAAAAGTGCCAGAGAGTTTGTAAATGCAAGTGCTAAGAAGGTTAGATCATAAAAATGTTCGAGATTCATCTATTATTCAATACATGCTGTGGGACCTGAGGAATTCCTTTTACGATGTGTGTTGCTATTTTTGTTATTCGGGCGATAAACACAGATTTATGAAATGAGTGTTCTTTCACGTTTTACTTTGAATTATTATCGGCTGAAGGAAGAGCGACACAAGTCACGAGCATTAGGTCACGAGAACATATCTGCAGCACTTAATTATAATTAAGTTCTTTAATGAGTCTATCGTTTTTCTTTGCATTACAATGCAAAAGGACAAAATTCTAGAAAAACTCGTGATACAAATCGCTGTTTAAACATGAATAAGCAGTACAATAGGCGTAACAACAAAAGCCTTGCAATCGTATTCTGCTCGAAAATATCATCATCACCGCGTGAAGAATAATTTTTTGTATTCATTCAAGAAGAGAACTATCACACTATTGTCAACATGAATTTGTTGTTGTTGTTGGTTTTTTCCTGGTGTTGCTATTCTTGCCATTATTGTGGGTAGGCTTAATTCTGCCTTCTGAAATTATGGAAATGGGGTAATAAAGGGTGTGGCATAATCCCACGGCAACAACAATGAAAAGATAACTAAACCAACGTCGATCATGATGATGATGGGGTTGGCAAATGAAAGCATCACTCTAATTCCAACGACAACAATAACTCAAAACTATATCTCTGTCATTGCATCGCCCATTTGACGCACCCATAGAAAAACCTCGTGTCGCAATGAGGTCTCAAAGGAAAAGGAAATCACAAAAATGAAAGAAAAAATATATTTAACAAAAAAAAATCGTAAATGAAAGGGAAACAATGAAAAATATGAAAATTGTGACGAACATTCGCTTTTTAACAGAAAGAAGCAAACGCTTGGGATGTTAAAGGATTCAATTCTTTAGATCATCAAATAATTTAAAATTTATTTCACCCTGTTTAGGCGTGGCCCACCATTTAGTCGGCGTAAAATCTTATCGGACATTTTGCCAGCAAGGCTTCAAAATACGTTTTTTTTAATTCAATTTAAATGACGATGATAATTATTAAAATGATCAATATATTTATCGACATATTAAACATATTTCTGGGCCTCTGCAGTTTTCTTAAATATTTTACATTAATTTTTGCTAAAAATTTCCTCATTTGTTTGCATTTAAGACAAGGTGAGAATTAGGAACAAGCGCACATACTTAAAAATGTGAAACACAATCTTCGATGATTTAGAGAATGTCATTTATCATTCTAATTGAATGCTTTGCTCATCCTTACCTTAAATATTCTTTGATTTGAGCCAATTAAATAGTTGAAGTTTGCAGGGGATGGATTAGTGACAAATCCCAAATGAAAGTGATTTCAGTAAGATTTCTAAAAAGAATTCAAAAAAAGAATAGACGCATTTTTAATCGTATATTACCATAATTTCGAGGACATTCGGTGCGATAATTGTTTAAGTTCGTTGTAAAGAATTGATACTAAATATTTAAAATTGCGCTTACTTAAGGTGACCAGCTGTGCAATCTAAAAGTCTGAGATGTACATGTTTTGGGAATTTAACTCTTGAGATTTTTCTGAATCATTTATATATTGGTTTTACTTTTTAATAATGATGTTTTTAATAAATAATTCGTAAAGAACAACGTAAGATTCTTAAACAAATTAATACATTCTCAATAATTGGAAAGAATTTTTTCTTGAGTCTTGTTTCGAATTCCGACAGGGTGAGGAGATTTAGGGAGACGGTATGTCGCCGAGTCTTGTTTGTCTAGAAATCAAATTTGACAAGGAATGACGGAACGTCGTTCCAATTACGTAAATTATTTTGATGAAGTCTTTTTATATTCTGCAGCGTGGTTTTTCTTGGAATATAATTTTTATTTTCATTTACAGCTTTCAGTTAACATCATATTATCACTAAGATGAATATTGTTATAACCTTCTAAGCGTGTTTTTAATCATTACAATTTATTTTCTCATTCGATGTCCAAATTCGACGATTTCAAAATTATGTCTGGAATATTGACTTTATTGACATTGTTTTAGAAATGTTGTTACGTCGTACTATTGCTGTGTATGTTTCTTTGTTAAATATATTTCCCTGAGGTGCTGCAAGTTTACTCTTTTTACTTTACCTCTCTCTCTTGCAATGCAGGAAATGAATGTATTCTATAAAAAAATAATTCACAGAGAAAATATTTATTTGTATTCATTTGATTTATCGGCGAAGCAAGGTCGGTCGGCGAAGCAAGTTGAGCATACAGGAAAATTATTTCCCCTTTTCTATAACTCTCGCGTTTTTTCTTTTTATTTGTTTCGCTTTCCTTTTAGGTGAACTCAAGGTTTACAATTTGTTGCGGAAAAGCACTTAAAAGGCAGAGACATGCAGGAGCATGAGTAACGATTTTTGGTAAAGTGAAAAATTGTTTTTCATCAATGATGAAAATAAAAATTTTTAATAAAAATAAAAAGTTTTAGTTTGTGCCCCGGCGCGTTGAAGTAATCTGCCCTTTCACTTCGTAACATAAATTATGATCAATTTGTTTTGTTTTGATCGTTAGCTTGCTTTGGCTCCTTCACTAGATTCAATAGTATGCGTTTTCTGAATTAAAAGAGATGCAGTATTTGTTGTTTTAAGCCAACTAAAGAAGAATTTGAAATATGCTTTCGTTTTACGAATAAACGAATAGATTGAAATTCCTTCGTTCAATCTCGAAATGGTTAAATTTTCAAAACTGGGTGACCTTTCTGAATCGTTCTGAAAGATCCGAGAGAAGACGCGAACAGATCACAATTTTAAATAATTTACAATTTAGAAGCTTAAGCGATGTTTAATCGCTCACTTTTGTTAAACCTAGGCTTAATTAAATTAAAAATACTCCCTCGAATTGATTATAAAATAATTAAAATAAATTAAATTTCAGAATTTCGTTTAGAAAAATAAAGAAATAATTTAGTTGAAAATAAATAATTTAGGATTGAATTGAATTGAAAATCTATCGAGCCTTCTTTTATAACAAAATAAAATGTTTGAGCAATGTTTTTTTTATTCAGAAATAAATCAGAAATAATTAAGAATTAAATTATATTTATTATAATATTCATATAAGAATTATTAGAAGTTAATAAAAATGACGCGTCTTTACGTGACTACATTTTTAAGAATAATTTTTTGTTTCATTATTTAATAAAAGAGAAATTAAGTAGAAAACTGAAATTGTTAGAATTCTGTTTTGTGTCTCGAGCAATTCACGTTTGAAATGTTCGTATCTATTTCATTAAGAAATCTTTTTAGTCATATCAATTAATTTTTTTGAACATAAATTTCTTTGCTGCGATTAATCCCAAAACCATTGCGATCGCACTCCTAGAGAGCTGAGGGATTCCCTAATTACCACCGAGAACATACGTTTATATAAAAAAATCCAAAACACATGACGCAGACGTAATCGAGAATATTAAGCCAACGGAATATACCAATTAAATTAGGCAGAGAGAGAGAGGGAGAGAGAGAGTGACGATCGCATAAAAGTGCAACGGATTTGAGAGCGGAGCAACGGGAGGGATGGTGATAATTAATATATATATATATAAAGCCTGCATTGATTTTGATCGCATTTAGAATTCAACAAGTTTTGACGCAGATGCAGACCGGCTCTACAACAAGATCTGGCTATCAATACCTCACACACGAAATTAATAACGCTCTAGATTCGAAAACAAACGAGTCACGAGTTTAATTGAGAAGCAAAAATAATGACCACTCAGTTTAATGAAAAGATTTTGTTGGCATTGATCGCTTTTTATTCGTTCAACTTAACAATCCCTACAAGTAAGATTGGTTTTTTCTTCATTGAAAATATGTATTACGAGATTTGACAATATAATTCTTAGATTTGACAATATAATTCTTAGATGCCTGGAAGAACTGGTTGTTTTCACCAAAGTCCAAAGCAGACGATGACAATCAATTGGATAATGAGATCGACAACAGAATGGATATCTCAAACGAGTTGCGGGATGAGAATGATTCGGATGAGTTTTGCGTTTGGGACAGTTGTGCCAAGAAGTTGAGCGAGCCGACTGGTGTTCATCGAATCGTCGATTTCGGTTTTCTGAAGAAGTTTGTGCGCAACCTGAATCCATTCTCTTCTCCTCGCATGATTATGAACTTCTATTTGTTTAAACGGAGCTTCCCCGATTGTGGGCAACAACTAGATCCTAATGATCCTTTCTCCATCAATCGATCAGGTCTTAATGCTTCTCACCCGACGAGGTAAAATAGACGCGCAAACACCTTAATTTTCTGATACGTAATATTCATTCATCAAATATGTCACAAAATTAATAAATCTCACAGGATCATCATACATGGCTGGATGAGCCAGAGTCGTGGATCCTTTAACAGAGACGTCAAAAATGCTTACCTCAACTACAGTGATTATAATGTCATCGTAACGGACTGGAGTAGCAGTGCGGTGAATCCTAATTATTTTTCGGTAACGAAAATGATCGAAGAATTTGGAGACCAGCTAGCTCGCTTTACAAACCAACTACACAAAATGGCAGGCATAGCATATGACGATATCTATCTGATCGGGCATTCATTGGGTGCACAAATTGCCGGTGCCGCGGGCAAGCGCATTAAACCAAGCCTTTACAACACAATATATGCCCTTGATCCCGCTGGACCCAAATTCCTCGAGTTCAGGATCGATCCCAGCGATGCTAAATACGTTGAGTCCATTCAGACTAGTGCGAATCTTGGTTTTATGGAACCAACCGGTACAGCCACATTTTACCCGAACTTTGGAGCGTATCAGAAGAAATGCTATTACGTCGGTTGTTCGCACATTCGAGCGTACATAATGTTTGCTGAGTCTATAAATTCCCCACTGGGATTCTGGGGCTCACCTTGTGAACGCGACGGTCGTCATTGGAATTGTAACGAGGCGAGCGACCACTTTAAACCAATGGGGGGAGAACCATCAAGCCCGAAGACTGGACTATTTTATGTTAGAACTGCAAGTGGTAAACCTTTTGCGTTGGGCAGGAATTTATAAAGAGGCAGCGAGGGGTAAAGGGAGATAGAAAGTAGGAACGATAAAGAGAAGGAGAGAGAGAGAGGGAGGCGCAAATTTATGTAGTGAACATTTTAAAGAGATACCAAAGAGTTTTACAACAATTTGTTTTATTTTCAAAAACCTAATGGACAATATTTTTTGCTATTTTTCCTGCAATAACTTTTTGCTTATTTATAAAAACAACTTAAGAACACTACGGAAACAAAGCTAAATTCTGGATACTTAAAACAAGTTTAGGTTCCTACGAGTATTCACTCAAGGTCTAAAGGTTCCTTTCGTGGGTTTCGGAAGGACAGTGAGAGAATATTCCTTCCTTTTAATTAACTTTCATCAACCGAATCCAAAAAATATCGCCAGACCATGCTTACCAACAAAATACGTCGTCTAAAAGGGTCGTAAACTCTCTGGCAGCGGCAACATAATCCGTTGAAAATGGTTGATTTTCTATATGAAATTTATAAATCCAACCGCAACCCGTCGGAAGACACTAAAATATCGTAATTTTGTATATATCGGTGTTACTTGCCTTAGAGAGCATACTTTATCAACCAATCATCAGTTACCAACAGTCAATGTTCATTATTCACCCGATGAATATTTTACATATTTTGTGAAATGTTTAGCGAAATTAACGCATTACGAATTATTATTAATCGCAATAAAGCCATGAAGATTGCAAGCGTAATTTATAAGATATAACGTTATGTGTGCGTGTGCGTGTGTGTGCGTGTGTGTGCGTTCGTATGTACCCGTATATATTCGTACGTAAGTGTTTATAGTGTTTAGGTTTATTAATCACGCTACGATAAATTACCCTGGGAAGAAGAATTAGCTCTGATAGCTTTTCGATCTGCGAAGTAAATATTGTAAATGTTGTTTTTAAATATATATAAAATAATTTGGGTGTTTTGTTTCTTTTTCAATTTGTGACATCTTAAGTTGTGCTAAGTGGCTTTGGGAACCTTCGAATGTCGAGTGGGCGTGGGAACTGCATATATTGAAATCCACTCCGACGCTTCATGCTTTAACTCCCACTTCCATCGCAAATATTAATATAAACAAACACTCAATCAGATCAGTTGGTACACCTGGTGTTCTATTTCCGGTCTAATTCATCCATCAATCAAGGTGACGTAACCGTTCAGGGAGAGAGAAAGTGAGAGAGTGAGAGAGAGAAAAGAGTCGGATTATGAAGTGATCTATGACGAAAGGGAGAGTAGTAGTAAAACGGAAATAAAAATAAAGGTGCCCGAAGGATAACATCTCTAATACTGATAGCATTTTATTACGACGGATGGAAAATAGCAACCGAAATGGAAATAGCAAACTCACCCAAAAATACACCGTCAGTCAGTCAGTAATTACACATTTCCAAATTTATCACAATCATGTCGAGTGTCATCGGTACGCCTTGGTGCTCCAGAACGCGACGTTGATCCGATTTTAATTTTCACAAAAGTTTGTGAGCTTTTATTTTTTTCATTAACTAAAGACGCACCGGGAGGATTTCGAATTGTCGGTGAGATGAGCTCACAAGTAAAGATTTAGTCATGCATAAGCAAAAGTTTTTTTACCGGATCGACGTTCGATGGAAAGCAGTTAGGGTCGGTAGGGGAAACTCATTTCTTTTTCTTATCAAAAAAATAGAAAAGCAAAGAGGAGAGAACTTGAAGCAACATCAATCGGATGCTGCAACAAAAGCTTCGACAAATGGTTATTACGAAGTGTGTGGCCATATCGGGGAAGAAATAGAGCGAAAAATGCGTAAATTATTCTGACTGAATAAAAGTTTGTCGCTAACGCTTGAACAATGTTGTTTATAGAATATAAGCAAAATACTGGCTTGCCATGCTACAAAAGTTATTGCTAAAAATGTTGTTGCTATTATGTCTTCTTGTTCTTCTTATTTAATTTTGGTAAATTTTTACAAACGAATTACAAATAATTCAATGAACGATTTAAAGAATGGGAGTAGCTCTTTAATCTTTTATTTTTTTAAATTACTTTTGATTATAATGTTACCAAATTTAATGAATATCGGAGCTATTCTCTTTTGCGTGCTTGAAGTAATATTGAACTGTTACTCAGACGGACATTGACACTCTCTTCACGCCCTAAAATTTCCTTATGCTTTCGAGATCGCCATTAGGTGAAGTCAAGTACCACAAATTAAGATCGGGCTTCCTAATGACCGTCACAATGGCTTTAGCTTCTACAAATGAAAATTAGGAAAATGTTTGTGCATTCGGGTCGGCTTGAAAATGCTGGGTCAACTTTTCTGAACATTTGATGAAGTTTGCAGGCGTCGCTGCTACCGTTTTTAGTCCTTGAGTCCAGTCCGGATAATGTTGTTTTTCATTAAAAATATAAATGAAAATTGAGCCACAAATTGCATTTTTATTAATTTTAATAAATTACTCTTTTGTGTTGTTTCAGAAATAAAATAGTTATGTTATTAGTAAATTTTTTGTATGGAAAATTAAATAAATATTCTTTTGAATTACTTTAGCTCTCGACTCTAGGAATTATCAATAAAAAGTAAAAGTAAATGACTGACATTTCCTGTCCTTTTTCAACATTTTCAGTCGTGCTCACAAATGGATTCATGACGTATTTCCCCAAAATTTTGACCAAAAAACTGAAAACGAAATCGAAAACACAATTCGTAGAAATTATTTCAAAATTGGTTTGTGATCTTTTTTCAAAAAATTAACAGAATTAAACAAAATTTAGAATGCGTTTTTATTAATTATTGTATTATATAATTGACAAAACGAGGTTTCCCGAATCTTAACAATAAATTTCTCTTTGCAAATTTTGACGTTTGTTGCATATGATTTCTGTCCCGGTGATTTCTAAAAAAGAAGTAGCTGATGGTTGAGATCTTACAAAATGGAATGCCTCTACGGTAAGGCGAAGTACGTTTTCATGTGATTCATTTTAATGACAGACTTCATTGTTTTCAAAATACAAAGTCGTTTTTCAAAAAACAAAAACTACAATAAAAATTTATTTCTAATTTCTTTTTAAAACTTTTGGCTATTTAACAAAATTTAAAAATTTTTAAGGATTGAGCCGTCGCTTGGTGTGTCTGATGGATTGATTGGCTACAAAACACTAAGCAATCTTTTTAATAACTCTTAATACTATTTCAGAATGCCGACGACTGCGGATGATATCTTTCAGAGTGCATGCCTGGAAGCACACAACAAATTTAGAGCCAAACATGGTTGCCCTCCCCTTAAGTTTAGCCAGAAACTCACGGATGCTGCGAACCTTTGGGCACAGGTCTGCACTAGTTCATCATCTAACCTTAGCTTCTTGAAGTGAGTTCTTCTAGATTTGTTTGTATTCCTTTAGACAATTGCTACCAAGGAAAACGTGGACCATTCATCGGATAATCCTCACGGTGAAAACGTCTACATAGGCAAAGGCCTTCACCTCACCGGCGATACACCTGTTATGTCGTGGTACAGTGAAATTAGAGAATACGACTTCAAAACAGCCCAATTTTCACCAAAATGTGGACACTTCACGCAGGTTATTTGGAAGAGTTCCCAGGAGATTGGGATTGGCGTCTGCAGGATGTGAGAAGTTTACCAATTCGAATTTGTCGCTTGTTTACAAGAAGAATCCATAAAATGTTTTTTTTAGGAAAAACACTTCATTTGTAGTTGTATTTTACCAACCACGCGGGAACGTTCCAGGAAAATTTCAAGATAATGTTCCTCAGATTGTTTAGGATTTTTAACATTTATATTTCTAACAAACAGAAAAAGGGAAGGAGGAAAGTTCAGTGATTGATTAACTGTCAACCAGACTTGAGATTCCTTCAAGCTCTGAACTTCGTCAGGTTAGCATATCATAAATCCGTTCAACTTATGGTTTGATGGATTTCTTATGACGAATATCTTAGAGACAGAGAAAGTCGACGGATGATAGCGATGCTTCCTTCCGTCATTATGTTCCAATTTCTCGAAAGTGTCCCCGAAATGATTCGTCGGCTCATGACATCACAAAATTATAAATTTTTTATTTGCTTTTAAAGAAACAGAAATAGAGAAACAATTGTAAAAGTGTACCTTCAAATTATAAACGTCATCACGTCATCCTGAAAATGTAAACCCAAACGCACAAAAATAAAAAGGAATCATTATCATTATCATTATATTTTACTTTGCAGACTTTCAAAAGGCCTTCCACAGACCCATAATACAATTTTCACTTGAGTATATATATATGAGTATATATATATATATATATATATATATATATATATATATATATATATATATATATATATATATATATATATATATATATATATATATATATATATATATATATATATATATATATATATATATATATATATATATATATATATATATATATATATATATATATATATATATATATATATATATATATATATATATATATATATATATATATATATATATATATATATATATATATATATATATATATATATATATATATATATATATATATATATATATATATATATATATATATATATATATATATATATATATATATATATATATATATATATATATATATATATATATATATATATATATATATATATATATATATATATATATATATATATATATATATATATATATATATATATATATATATATATATATATATATATATATATATATATATATATATATATATATATATATATATATATATATATATATATATATATATATATATATATATATATATATATATATATATATATATATATATATATATATATATATATATATATATATATATATATATATATATATATATATATATATATATATATATATATATATATATATATATATATATATATATATATATATATATATATATATATATATATATATATATATATATATATATATATATATATATATATATATATATATATATATATATATATATATATATATATATATATATATATATATATATATATATATATATATATATATATATATATATATATATTCCAGTAAAATTTTCTGCGAGTCCCAAAACACTTTGGCCTCGGCTTAAATGGGGTTTCTTATAGGGATTCCCCACAATATTCTTATTAATAATAGAGTCATATTAGTGAATCACTACAGAGAATACATTGTACGCGCTACGTAAAACGACTAATAATAAATTTGTACACTTTTCCAAAAACAGATCCTTAATATTGATCCTTATTCACCGTCGGCTTCCCACCGAATTTTATGAGATAACGATGACAGTCGATTTTCTTTTTTCGTGCTGTCTATTAAATTTCGATGTTTCAGCACTGATGAGCAGTTTTTCATAGAAGGTCGCGTTAATGGGCGTGATTTAGCCCACTAAGAGTTTTGTAATTTCTCAAGAGATTAAATTCGGTTGGGATTAATTCGTCAGAAATCTGAGAATTTCTGAACGCGAAAGTAATCAAATTTATTCCTTTGGATGAATTTCTGAATTTATAATCCGAGTACTGGACATTCATTTATTGAGCATTGATAATGACCACCCGATAAAAAATATTAATATTTAAGAATAAACTATGTTTTTAGAAAATACATTTATCTCACTAACCTGCTTTAGAGAATAACATTGTTTTATGCAAAATCTCCTGACAATCAAATCGCACGATGAAATCATAATTTAATCCTTTCCAAATCGTTCAATCGACTCTATTCAAAGAAATAAAGAAGGCCTCAAATATATTTGAAAATCAGAGGCAAAATCATTCTTTGTCAGAGCCTGAGACATAAGCAACCATCCTACAAAGCATAGACTTTGGCATCGCTAGGCAAAACAACTGAAAAGCTGTGACACAGTAAAAGAAAAGAATTCTGAAGGAATTATTATGAATTCGATGTTTTTCCATAAGTTCATGATGCATGATTCGAACGCTCAGATCGAATTACGAATAAATCTAAATGTAATTTTCGAGATCGATAAAGGTCCTGAAACATCACTCAGACGATTTGTATAGGAGGGGACGGCAAAATAAATCGTGAAGGAAACAATACTATATTTTCAATTTGTTCAAGCTAAATTAACAAATTTCGCTGCAAATTATTCTAAACTTGATGAAAACCAACAGTTTGCGTGTTTGTTTGTGCGAGTTCAAATAGAAAACGCGCAAATAATATTCGACAAAAATCGACAAAAAAAGCAATGACATTTTCGCAACAATTTATTTCGAGGTAAAACAAGCACGAATTTTTAATAATTAGTTTACCGAAATAAAAAATAATCCGAATTAGACATTTACTAAAACCTCGACTATTATATAGTTCAATACTCCTTTCACAATTAACCAACTAGGCGAAGAATTGCACCGTGTTTGTAAATGTTTCGATGGCCGTGACACCGCTAATGCTTTATGAAATCATCCATTCCATTTCATTTAATTCGAAAATATCTGAAACGTCGCGACCTAATCGTTTTTCGCTGGCAGACATTGCATTTATCGTATAGCATCGTATAGTATCGTTGCTGGCATTATGGTTATCGCACAATTTGGCACTTTTGCCGGTTAACCTCTGGCGGAATACGAATTTCGGACCGAGAGTGCTGGTAGACAGATTCATGATACGTTACACGTTTTGGTGAGTGATTAAAACGAATCGCACCCTACCGCTCCCAAACAAGCACTTTTAACAGGATTTTAGAACTATTCAAGCAATCTTAATGAGGCGAACACGATGTGAACTGAACTGAGGATTCTTAGAAATGCCGGTTGTGTCAACGGGTTTCGAATATTTCTTAACCCGAGGTTTAAACGTAATTTTAATGACATGACCGCTACGTAATGACCGCTGGTATTATTAAAACGCTATAATTCAGTTAATTTTCTAGGCGTTCATTTTTTCTTGTCTATTCCATATATTTTTTCTTTGCGTAATGGGAACGATCAGTTGCTCGCCATGACAGGTTTCAACCGCATAGGGTCGCCAATAGGCGATACCACATGTGAAGCTCTTAATTAATAATAAACAAGTTTCAAATATTTCAAAGATTTTTAATGTCGATGGATGATTAAAGGAATGTCTGAGATAGTCTAGCGTACTTTCAACGTGAATCTCCTTCGGAACGCGATGCTTGAATTCTGAGATAAAGATGAGGATCCTTGGAATAAACAATCGCATGAATTACTAAATTTTTCTGAAAATAAAACGTCAAGAAATAACAAACAAGCAATTGAATACACAGAGAATAGAAAAGAGGGAGCCACGACGCCTGGAGTAAAAGCGTTTCGGAAAGTATGGTGGATACCGGCAAAGGGATCGAGGAAATGAAGCTTAAAATTGAACTCACAAATTCATTATCATTTCTAATTAAAATATTTATGAGTAATTCTGACAGCTGTCCCGGAGGCACCATCTATCATCCCTCTTCAAACCCCTACTGCAACTGTCTGCTACCCCGTACGAATACACATTAGAAAATAATTAGATTAGATTGCGCTTAAATTAGTTTTCAACTTCAGCGAGTTTTATTTTCAGTCTTTATGTGGCGGCGCCATAACGAAACGGTTGTGAAAGGGAGTGCGGTGAAAAAGGAACTTATGCATATATATATATATATATATATATATATATATATATATATATATATATATATATATATATATATATATATATATATATATATATATATATATATATATATATATATATATATATATATATATATATATATATATATATATATATATATATATATATATATATATATATATATATATATATATATATATATATATATATATATATATATATATATATATATATATATATATATATATATATATATATATATATATATATATATATATATATATATATATATATATATATATATATATATATATATATATATATATATATATATATATATATATATATATATATATATATATATATATATATATATATATATATATATATATATATATATATATATATATATATATATATATATATATATATATATATATATATATATATATATATATATATATATATATATATATATATATATATATATATATATATATATATATATATATATATATATATATATATATATATATATATATATATATATATATATATATATATATATATATATATATATATATATATATATATATATATATATATATATTATATATATATATATATATATATATATATATATATATATATATATATATATATATATATATATATATATATATATATATATATATATATATATATATATATATATATATATATATATATATATATATATATATATATATATATATATATATATATATATATATATATATATATATATATATATATATATATATATATATATATATATATATATATATATATATATATATATATATATATATATATATATATATATATATATATATATATATATATATATATATATATATATATATATATATATATATATATATATATATATATATATATATATATATATATATATATATATATATATATATATATATATATATATATATATATATATATATATATATATATATATATATATATATATATATATATATATATATATATATATATATATATATATATATATATATATATATATATATATATATATATATATATATATATATATATATATATATATATATATTATATATATATATATATATATATATATATATATATATATATATATATATATGTACTTATATATATAATTGCATATATAAATATTTTGAAATGCCAAAAACTCCAAGCTATAAATCAATTCGTGTTTTTGTTGAATTAATGCTTTCAAAAGAGCTGCGTCGCTTTTCAAAGTCGTAACCATATAGCGGTTTTCCATAGTGGTTTTCGCTAAATAGTGAAACTTAGAATCCTTAAAATAACGGGACCTATATGGATATAAAAAAATGCGAGATAATTGGCCCCTGCTTCCCGTTAAGACACATGTCTACACTTTCGACCAATAGACAAATTTCAATCCGCTCAAAAGTTACAGATTTTTGACCGTGTTTGAAACAAAGGCAGGAATTTTCTCCCACTGTGCAGAGACTCTGCGCGACCTTACTTTGCCATTAGATTACATTTCTCAATCGTTTAGTTATCCCAAAAAGGAAAATGTAATTTAAATTTTCTGGCATGATTCCAAGCAATAATTCTTTTGTGGTGATTATTGCGAGCAGCACGAACAGCTCCAACAGCGCCCGCATGTTAAATGCTTGAAGGAAACATAGCATAACCGATGCGGCCTGGAGTCGTTTTCTCTATCGATCTTCGAATGCGCAGCTTGTGTGAAAATTTGTTGGCGGCTTTTGAAAATCTGCATAACAAATATTCATAGATATCATTCATCGTTTGGCCTTGATGATTTTAGCTGTTTCTTGGGATTTACTAAATTTGCCGGAAACTACCACGACAAACGCACAGTGGACCACGTGAGCTCTGCGTAGGTGCAAAATTATATCCATGAATTCTTGTCTGAGAAAGAGGAAAGTGCCGTGGATTAAATAAAATATTGGCTTATTATTTCCCAATGCAGTCGACGTCGCAGAATTCCATGAATATCCAATATATTCCACACAGTTATTTTTATTTATAACAGATGAGTTGGATATAACAGATACCCAAAACTATTGCGTTTAGTCGTGTTCTGAGGATCATAAGTCTAAAATTAATGACTGAGCACAAATGAGGCTGCGAGTGTGTGACTGTCATAGACTTGTCCTATGGAGACTTGTGACGTTTGTATGATGATGATTTCGTTCGTTTGCGCACTTATGCAAAATAAATGAACCTTTACCCGATCTGAATTATTAACAAATCGTTTCAAAAGATTGCGTTGCCTTAAAATAAATTTATCAGATTTTCTTTGTAGAATAATATAAACCTCATCAAAATTATCTGAACATTTTTATCGAAATTGCGAAGGCCCTACGGAGTCCTTTCAGCGACGGCGATAAGTTTTATGAATAAATTTGATAGGCAGAACAAATTACTTCTAACATTGTCTGAGATTCCTTAAGTAAAGTCTTATAGTTTCTTATCCAGATTCAGAAGACGGAATGATAAAGCCTTGCACCTTTGTATTCATCCTAGACCTTAAGCAGTGCGGTTCGATTTTTGCGGGCTTTTGTGGTTTATAAAATTGTTGCTTATTTTTGTTTAGCGATGCAGTCACCACACTGCTTTCATTCACGAAATTTAACATTATTTTAATGGCGCCACGCCTTAAAATTTATATTTGTGCATTTACGGTGGGTGTGAGATATTCTTTTATAAAATTGTTGCAACTTTTTTATGGTTTTCCATTGGAAGGAAGGATGAAAAGCAATTCATTTTTATGATGCTTGAAGAGACTTTGTTGTAAGAATGTCGAGTGCGTAGTAAAATATTTCTTAGAGGGAACTTTTTTCTCTTCGGTTCGGAACGAAGTTAAATGAATTATTCACAAAAATTCTTTAAGAGAATCAAAAAATTTCAAAAGAATCAAAAATAATATCAAAAATAATATAATATAATAAATAATTTAAATCGGAAATCAAGGACACTGCAATTTTTTTGAAAGTAAATTGAAAAAGGCGAAAGGACGAATGCACTGCCCTGTGTATTTCGGTGCGTTAGTGCATAAGTGTATTCGCGCTATTAAAGCAATAATTTACCATTTGCCATGGATCGATAAGGAAAACCCATTCCGAAGTTAGCAGCTGCGTTAAAATTTTTGTACGTGCTACGAAGCAATTCAGTCGCAGGAAATGGCACGGATACCTTCATCGTGTTTGTGAAATAAGTCATAACCGATTCGATTACACCACCTCACCTCAATGGGCATGCTGCACTTCCATACTTCAATTAGTACAACCTTTTCCTTCAAATCTACAAATTTTGCACCATCGATAAGTTGGCAGCATTGCGGTATCGGACACAACTGGTGGGCTTTTCAAAAAGGCTGCGATTTTCATCCATTGTGAATTCGTCGTTGACTAAATAAGTAACTTTAATAAACAACAACTACAACAATAATTGAATATTCTTTGAAAGCTAAATCCTCCAATATGCTGCTAAGACTGTAAAACCTCGATAGGTTTTTGATGACCACACATCTTAATAGATATGACGTCACTATTTACTGAGGCATCAAAGCACGTTGCGGCGTTATACGATTACCGTGAAGCACTTAGCGCCACTATTCAACTTATTCGTTCAAAATATCGAAATTTCCATATTTTTTCCTAAAGTAAAATTCCGACGGCTTAAAACAACAACACCTCCTACCCTCTCCCCTCCCCCTCCCCACACCCAAATAACATGAACACACATACTCACATTAGTCCTCAAAGTCATCTCTCGTGCCATTCTTTAATGGCTGCCGGTTTGACACTTCATGGATTGAGAAATATCTCTGCTGTTTCCACGCACACGAAGAAGAGTCATTGGGCACGTTGTCTAGACGTGTCGTACTTTTTGGTGAAGAAGAAGGTATGGGGAGAAAATGTAGGCCGCTGAGGAGAAAACAGAGTAGGGTCATGAACT
Organism: Physocephala rufipes; assembly: GCA_963966595.1. Taxonomy (NCBI): domain Eukaryota; kingdom Metazoa; phylum Arthropoda; class Insecta; order Diptera; family Conopidae; genus Physocephala; species Physocephala rufipes. The sequence goes on along the minus strand of OZ016502.1, from coordinate 48,215,788 downwards.
TGGCCAGCATTTAGCTTGCTTTTCTGATTTGACGTCATTCCTCCGAATATTTGCTTTTGGTATAGTAGTCGCAGATAATATTCGTTATCGATTTTACGGCGTTTTATGTATTTTCCAATAAATTTGTTAATGTTTTAAATTCGATTGCGATTGTATTTAGTTTCTTCTCAAAATTTCAATTCTCAAATAAATTTTATGTTGCATTTTGTTCATCTTCTTTAATAAAGACAAGACCACTCTGCAGTGCTAACTGTAATCGTTAACCAACGCACTAAATGGCGCTGTTAATTTATTTACTTTAATTAGATTTCAAGTACGTGGAGGGTAGAATGATAAAGCCAAACACTGCCGAATTAGGCTGTGACAAAAGGAATTTTTGAAGGCGACGAAAAGGACGAAGACTGGAGTTGAATGTAAGCAACCATGCTGTAAACTTGGACAGTTAAATTTGAATTTAAATTGTGAAAAGGGCGCTAGCGCACGTCGACTGGTCTCTAAAAGAGTGCTCTATCGTTGTCTGTCCTTCATTATTGAAAGGGGTAAAAGGGGAATAAATAAGGTACTTTCTAATTGGATCTAGCAAAGTTTGCTAGGAGAAGACTAATTTGATGATATCTCTATAACTCTGGAGACACATTCACATAAAAATCAATCTAATTAAAACGAAATTGTTTCTCATTCTACAATTTTCAAAGGATTGAAATTATTTTCTTACTTGATTATGGTCATAAATACATACATACGCATATACATAATTGCCAAATTTGAGAAAACAAATTGGGTGGGAACATTTTTATGTTCCTTTATTATATATTTTCGACGACGTCACAAACGTGTCTGAACGATCTCCTTAAGCGAATGCGCTGAAATATAAAAGGTGGATCCATATATTAAAATGTATGCAACCCGTCGAGAGTCTCGTACCAGCCGGCATCCTCTAGTACGGCTCTGCTGCAGAATGATTTATAGCGTCACTGAAGGATGAGACACACATCGCTTTTTGAATTGATATAAAGAATGTGCTAATAAATATAAGTATACACATTACTTTCGATTTATATATAAATATTTTTTTGAATCCGCCCAATCCTCACAAATTGTTAGTAATTCTTGAAAGACGGCGATGATATTCAATAACATTTAAAAGCATATTACGAGCTGATTACTCTGCGCGCCCTAACCCAGCAGATGGTTAGGGCCTAGCCTGACGATGATTTTCACCCGCCTTTACTGCCATTCAACGGACGGAATCTTCCCCTTTCTTACGCGATAAAATTAATGGCGGCAATTTATTTTATGCTTTTTGCATAATTTTTCATGCATTTCGTTTTCGTTTGGATGCTTCTGGAAAACGTTTTCTTTGGTCTTGCCAACAAATTCAGCTTTATTCCGAGCGTCCAACAAAATCCTCTTTAGTTTGAAACGGTTTTCAGTTAGTTGTTGTTGTGGTTGTTTTTGTAGTGGTTCGCGTTGGAGTTGGTTGTAGTTGCAACTTCTGCTACATTTAAATAATTTGTAACCTTTGTGTGAAGGAGTTTAAAGAAAAAATTTATCACATCGCTTGCAAAATCAGTGAACCGGGTTTCCTCTAAATTCTCATTGTCAATTACAAAACCAATCAAAGCGAAAGCAATAAACCACGACCATATTAATCTGAACGGATATCCTGCAAGGGCTGCTTTATTAAGTTAGAGAATCCGAGAAAGAGACGAAAAGAAATTGAAGGAAATATAGAAAGAAAGTTCGTGATAGAAAGAGAGAGAAAGGGAGTGGTAAATGAAGTGGAAATAGAAATTAATAATAAAACGATTACCATATACGTGGCACAATATCTAAAAGTATCATTTTCGAATTGGTCAAAGCAACAAAGAGTTGGTGACAGTTAGCAGCAATACCAGCCTGAAGCCACTGACCTCAAATTAACTAATCTTCCGCTAAGCATTTGCTCCGTTGCTTAAATTAATTTTTGTACACGTGAAAAGTAAAATTCCGCACAAAAGGAAACATACAAAATATATTTTCGTTTCGCTTTCCACGTAAAAGACATTGTGTCCCATCCTAACCTGTCCTGCCAGCTTGCCAATTGTCAACCACATCGTAATAGAAATTTTTTGTTGGAAATGAATTGCAATGGATATTGTATGTTCGAGTGTGTGCATGTGTTTGGGTGTGTGTATATGTGGGTGTATCTTTTATATATGGGGTTATCCATCTCTACGTGTGCGCCCATCGATTACAAAAATTAATGTTGAAAAAAGGAGAAAGATTTGATGTAAAGCATTTCAAGAGTTCAGAAAAATTAGAAAAATGCTTTCTGGATTTAATCCCTCGGGCTTCATTAATACCTTCCATGACCTGATACTTTACATCACTTAAAATTTAATAAAATTTACGAAGGAATAAAAATATGAATGAGAAGGGCGTAGAATGTTTTAAATTAAAACCATTTTAAACCTTTGTTACTTTTCACCACCAGAAACATTTAATGAAAGCATTTATTTTCGTTAAAATTTTTAAAATATTGATAATCATCATAGAATGATAAAAACGGAATCAATTACGAAATTTTCTGGTCAATGTAAATTGTTTGGCAGTTATTACGTTGACAAGATTTGATATTTTTGCAGTTTTAATGATGCCTTAGCGTTCCAGTAATGTAACGCATTTAACGGAGTAAAGGGGCTTCTCTAAATTTCCACAAAAAATATCTCGAACCTCGAACCTCGACAGCATTCCCCGAAAACTAACGACGCTGATACTGGATGGGCGGAGTAAAGGCAAGTGGCATAACCACTACATTGTTTCAGAGCAATGACTGCATGATGATTTCGGGATCTGGATCCATCTTCTTTCTTCTTTGTTTCATTCCGAACTCTCCACAATTGAATAATGTTTGAAACAAAAGTTTGAAAACTCATCGTTTTTCTTTTGGCAAAAATGCTGGCAGTTAACCCTGTCAGACCCTGTTACACCTGCATCCCGAATCCCCTTGAAAATATCCCAAACGAATGTGAGGCGGATGAGATTTAGAAAAACTCTATAATAAATTGCCATTTATGCTCTTCTGCTCGCCCGCTTTCCGGCTGCTTTTATTCGGCGTTTTTCGGTACCTTGTGAGAATAAAGAATCACAGCCATTATTTAATTCAATTAAAATTCGCGGCCTTGCCACAATTGCCTCAATGTTGCCAATAACTGATAATAAATATCGTGAGCACAGGGTTTAGGTTATAAGCAGCGCGGGAATAAACGGAATAGACGTTTAAAAAAGTAACGAACAACCTGAGACGGCCTCGTTCCGCCTTTGTTGATTTTGTTGTAGTCAGCTTTGTTGTCAAATCTGCTATCGGCTATATAACCGTTGTTCGCAGATACAACGAATAGAAAAGGGACAGCCTTTTGATCTCTTCTTTACTTGTCTTTTTGCCGGCCTGCCATTCGCATTCCCCAACAGTACGACCACACCCCCACCTTCCTGCTAACAAGAATAAATATAACGGTCAAGTTGTTTTCAGTTTTGCCGACTAAGTGAGACCAGGATAAAACGGCATGGCAAGAGGACAATAGTTGAATGAGAATGAGTCTCCAAGAGGAGACTCGTTCGTGTAGATGCTTTCTAGAAACCGACGCTTTTCAAATATTTACTTTTCATTTAAATCCAACAAAGAATAGAAAGAGAGACGTAGGCAGTGTCCGGGCTAAAAGGGGACCATCGCGTCTACTACGGAGGTAACCGACACGAATTATGAATTATCAAGCCAAATCTTTTCAACGGATGAGTGCCAGAAAAAGGGCCACATATATAGCTTCGGCCTACAGAATTTACTTAAAATTACAAAACAATCAACTTTATTAACTTTTTCAGGTATACTTTCATTAGATCTCTCTGCCAACAATTCGAAATTCTTTGAAATTTATTTAAAATTAAATTGTTTATTCTCGTAATAAACATTACATAAAAAATTAACCCAAAAATCGTTCTTCCAAAACTGTTGGAAATATACTTTATTCGAAGCAGTTTCTCCACTCCATCAGTTCACAAATTCTTGATTATTAATAAAAAAAGGAAACCTCCTAAAAGGCGACTTGTCTTTGTGTCTTTAGCGGTACCTTGTAAGAGGGTTTCGTTTCAATGTGTCGGACTTCAATCAATTACTAAGGCCCATTGAAGTGAACTCAAGCTGAAGTGTTGCGACAAGCCATTGAATCACGTTAATATTTCGAGAAACTGCATCGCGTGGTGAAGTGTTCTACTCATGTAGTCATGGACTTCTTCGTCTTTATCATCGCCATCGTCCTTGCAAAACGAGTTCGGGACAGAGGCAGAAATTGACAGACGTGGTGTGATGGTAAATAAATAAATCAGGAAAGGATCCTGTGGGGAGCCCGCTCCGTAAAGAGAGGTCAAATTAAATGAAGTTGGAAGCTGTAGGGTAAAATAATTAACATAATTAATGTAAAATTTTTATAAAAAAGCAGCGATAAATTTAAATCAAATGAAAAGAGATCCCGATAAATTTGTCAAAAATATATTTTCTGTTCCTATAGGAAGAGGAAGAAATATATAGAGTGAGAGAGAGAGAGAGCGAGAAAATTGATAAACAATTAACATTACGGTCGCGAAAGCTTCTCTAACTCATTTTAATATCGGTTACTGTTATCGAGTTCTCTTTCAACGATGTTGATGCCGAAATTTATTTAATGCATTGCTGTAAAATGTAAACATTTTTGCAAAATCTGATAAATCATTAGAGAATGTAAATCAGTACCCAAACCCTAAATCGAGGAAAAGAAAAAATGTAGTCATAAACTTAAATTAAAAGCGCGTACTTTTGCCGGATTTAAGATTTTGTCACTTGAACGCTCTTCAATTAATATTGCCTAGAAACGCATAATTTGAAGTCGTGACACTTAATGCCATTGTCTCAAAATTGTGTGCACTCATACTTCAAGGTACCAAGGTCAACCTCTCCGTATTTTTAACAAAAATCGAGGGTAGCAATATATCAAATTTAAATGCTCAGAACCTTTCGTTATATCTAACAAGGCTCTGTTGAAAACTAGAAAAATCTGGTTACGTCCTAAAACTACCTTCACGCCAGTTCAAATTTAAGAGAATCTTTTGACCGAAAGCAGAGCATAAACGATGGGGAAAAATTGTGGGATGTTTTGGGTGTTATGGCCCTTCCTTTATAAGACCCTCAGCATTCAGTTTCACCACGAGAGCAGACAAGGAAAAACCTGCTTCCACCTGTCCAGTTTCCTTTTGTATGGGCGAAAACATGAAAACATAATCTCGAGGGATATCAGATGAACAACCGAATACACCGTACCGGCACATAAATTGCGTGCGTTTTATTAATGAAATGTTGACACAAAAAATAAAAACTCGGTAAATTCGGAAGAAGGAGGAAATAACGGGGTTTTGTGTAGGCTTTTGTCTTTGTTCGGTTTTCTACCCAAACAAGTCAAAAACGCGGCGGGAAAATGAGAAAAGCTTAAAAATTGGTGACATTTTTTGGGTATGAAAAAGAATGTATGACAAAAAGAAAAAACTTCAAAACAGATATGCAAGATTGGCAAATTTATGTGACTCCGAAATTCTACGCGATAAGAGGTCGACCGATCGACCGATTATTGCCGTTCACTATCTCGGCACGTTATTTTTTCAAGCTCTTTAGATCAAAGGAATAATTAAATTTCAACCGCACACAGTTACCGTTATTGTCACGTTATTGGCAAATAGCTTTTTCCATTTTATTACGCACAAAAACAACATCGGCTATACGGGCTGACTGACTATTCGTGACTATTCGACGATTTGGACACTATGCACCACAACGTCGAACTGCTATATTTTGAACGTTTATTGCTCTCGCGGGACGCATTCATCATTGTGGCAATACTGGCTTCACCTGCGTGACCCGAAATGATCCGAGGGTGTGACGGATTTGGTTACACTGATAATAAATTAATTATTAATTGTAGTAAACGGTGATACGCAGAAGATATTCGACTACCTACGTGATGTATGCCATCAAGGCTATACACTTCCTGTATGTGAAATACGGACTAGGTCGCTTCGCGCGGCTTTGAGGAGGAAAGTTTCCTTCTGAACATCCATGGAATCCATCGAAACGTTGGGCAGTTTTATGTGAATAAACAAAAATATATTCAAAATTCGCCAAAATGTAGGCAATAGTTGAAATCGAGTTGTTTTTAGTCAAACTGTAATGGCAAATTATTTGTAAAAATTTAAGCGATTTTTTCTTTTGTGTTTCATTATGTTGTAAGGGGGCGGGGCATTAAAATAGAACTGCTGAAAACCGTTCCTTATACGTTCAAAGGATATTAAAAAGAAACCTGGAAAATCCAGCTTTCTGATTTTCATTCACAAGTAGAGCCTAATAAAATTATTGATAATTCGGTTAGTGCAAATATTTTGCTCTTTCTTTGAATGAAAAACAGAATTAAATACAATCGGAATATTGTATTTTATTTTGAAATTATTTTTATAACCTTTTATAACCTTTCGTTCGTCTTCTGCAATCTGCATTTCTTCTGAATCTCGATATTTTCTGCATCAATTTTATCTTTAAAAGTTTGCAAATTATCACATTAATTGAACGATGTTGCTTGATAATCTACTTGAGCAAAAGTGCGTTTCTATTAAGTTTGATTAAGACTTGATTAACTCCTGAATCGAACTTATAAATACTGCATCGCATCAAGCTTTTAATCAATGTAGAAGTCTCATCGACTTAACGCTTCACCCTATGGTTCCTTTTGCTGCGAACAATCAGCCGCAAAGTTCATGCCTTGTTTACGAAATAAAAACAATCATGAATTAGTTGAGATATTGTACAGATCTTTAAACGTTTGAAGAACATCTATATGAAAGTCCTGACAAGAAAGCATTTCCCAATAGGTGTGTAAGCTCCTATTGGGCTGAAGATCTTATATCAAAAATTAAATCAATAAATTGCATTTATTATAAAAATAAGGAATTGAAATTAACCAGAAGCTTGTGAAGAACTTTTCTACTTCTTTCAACTATTCAAAAATGCCAAAGTTTTTGGAAGAACAAATTCTTTTTTTGAATTTACTTTCGCTTTATTTGATTAATTCGTAATCACAACGTATGTCTGCATATTATTCCATTTTCTTGTCTATATCAATTTCTATTTCCGTATCCTGAACACATACAGAAATGTATTTAAAAGGAGTGGACAGTTTTCTTCGTGAAATCACATCGAGGTAGATGTTTTTACTGCCTCTCTCGCATTGATTAAATACTGGCTCGTAACTGAATCATTGAATACTTCATTTAATTTCAGTCATTTCTCTAACGAACTAAGAAAACGAACGCAACCGGACACAAATGGAAATACGGTTCCAAAAGAATTCTTTGTTTGAATTTGTTTTCTGTTTGAGGAAAGGTATCTTAATTAATTTATTTCCAACGATGTCATCTTGCAAACTGCTGAAAGGAAAATTTAGAAAAAAGGAGAAGAAGATTTGGATGGATTTTGGCAGAATTTCGGAAAGTTTAAAAACAAAAAATTTTACAAAACGAGGAGCTCTGAGCACACTTAGGTCGTTCTACTTTTTTTCATGAGAATAAATTAATCCTTCGTGAACTCAGTCCCTGATATTTTAATATTCACACAAATACTGTGAAAATATTATGTATTTTCAACATTATCATCGTTCGTTTACTCAATGATTTACCTCCGACCATAAAAACGCAATTGCCATCGACATTTGTTATTGCTTTGATCGTTGCCATCGCTATTTGCCGACAGTAAAACTGCAGGGAGAGAGAAAGAAACAATTATCGATTATTTCATGATACATTATAATATATATATATATATATATATATATATATATATATATATATATATATATATATATATATATATATATATATATATATATATATATATATATATATATATATATATATATATATATATATATATATATATATATATATATATATATATATATATATATATATATATATATATATATATATATATATATATATATATATATATATATATATATATATATATATATATATATATATATATATATATATATATATATATATATATATATATATATATATATATATATATATATATATATATATATATATATATATATATATATATATATATATATATATATATATATATATATATATATATATATATATATATATATATATATATATATATATATATATATATATATATATATATATATATATATATATATATATATATATATATATATATATATATATATATATATATATATATATATATATATATATATATATATATATATATATATATATATATATATATATATATATATATATATATATATATATATATATATATATATATATATATATATATATATATATATATATATATATATATATATATATATATATATATATATATATATATATATATATATATATATATATATATATATATATATATATATATATATATATATATATATATATATATATATATATATATATATATATATATATATATATATATATATATATATATATATATATATATATATATATATATAATTAATATTATGATAATTAATTATTAACTGAATTCACACAATTAAATAATTGCAAAGGGATTAGTTTTCTCGCGAAATAGATCAATTTAGCTAAAATCGCGTTATTTAAATATTTATTAATTTATATTTTATTTTAATAAAATATATCTCAAGGATATAAAACAGGCAATATTTAAATATTGTGGGTTTACTTCTATTTACTTCTGCTTTTCTTGTCGTTACAAAGTAATTGAATTGAATAACTAGAGGGGAAAGAACAACAAGACCAACAACAGACCATGTTTCGGTGTGACATATTTATTTGTCAAAATGACGTGGCTGACGAATGCACTAATTGTTACAAACAAAAGAAGAATTAAAAACCCGCCAAGGTATTTATTAAATTAAGAACAAAATATTTTCTTTCGAAAATTATTTTTATTAATTCCTGTAGAAACATAATTTTTCGATACGCTGGCATGCCATGATTTTCTCTTAATATCAGCCGTGCCTCAATACCGCCACTTCCTTACGTTTATATAAAACTTTTTAAAAGTTTTTTATGAGGTAAAGACTTGAAGGCAGTGCTTTTCTAACGCAAAGAACGTCTCAAGAGAATTGAAAAAAAGAACAACTCAAATATATGCGAAGGAAAGTTAGAGATTTAGCATTTCTTTAACTCTCTCTTTTGCTTTACTTCAAATGCTACGCAACGTAGTTAATAAAAGAGCGTATCCTGACTGCATGGAATTTAACCAATTGTGAAAATAAGTTTCTGATTTTGAAACAACAAACCAGTCCTCTACCAGCCTTTCCTTATCGGGGGCATGTTGAGTTTAGATGATCGTATTTAAAGAAAATGCGTTATAAATAAAATAAAGTGTTGCCGCTGCTTTTGAAACCGAATTGTAGTGAACATATTAATGTCATTGATATCCAATTAATATAGTGGTTCAAATAGGATGACCTCAATTGCATGACATCAGAAATCGGTACAGCAACAAAAATATAAAAAACGCAACCCAATGCTTAGTGCTAGTTTCTCTTTATTTATTAGTTTCTTAATATAATTATTTCTGCGCCCATTATTGCCTCGCGAAGCCTTCAAATCAAAATTTCTATGAAAAAGTGTTCACATGGAGAAAAGTGATTGTTGCGAAGGTAATCTTGTTAGCGTTATTATTTGCTAGTTAAGGTAACTAATTTCATGACCCTAATGATGAACACATTCATGCATAAAAATCAATAAATCCAATACGTCGGGAGATATATCCGCTCCGCTCTATCTATTTGAAATACAAATTTGTGGGACGTATAATTTCTGATAGATTTGGGATGGTCTCGCCTGTTTGTTGTTAATCAAGTTTATTGATAATGTAATGTCAGATAATTGAGTGTTTGTGAAAGGTGTGACGGTGATTTATTCTTATCGACCTAATTTCAAATTGAACTCTATTACCGATCCAAGCCTTAGACGCTCTCTTGCTAGATGTCAGATCAGATTACGTGAAATTAGTATTTCTATAAAATACGAATAAGTTTTTAAAATTAATTCAGCGAACATCAGGCGCTCATATTTATTTTTGGATTTTCCCACAAATTATAAATTCACCGTTAAAACGTTTAACCTTTTTTTAAAGAATTTATTGCGGGCGATTCGGTTTCCGGCTCACTGAATTTCAAATTTTTATTTGGTTGACAAATTAAACGAATAAAACCAAAGCTCAGATTATTTTCCATAAGGCAATTTTACTTATTTTAGCTTCATGACCACTTCAATACATGTTAAAATATTGGCAGTAAACGTAAATAAATATCGTAAATAAATATTTTAACAAAAGCTATGCCTTTTCTATTCAGCTTCTTTGAATACATTATTTTACGTAAAAAACGAATACAGTCATCCATTATATATCCAACTATGTATTTGAAAAGGTGTAAAAATGGATTTTGGTCAGATTTTGATACTAATTTTTTGAATCCAATACATCGACATGTCGCATAGTGGTACCAAATCAATCGAACAAAAATTGATAACTTTTGAACGGATAGAAAATTTCGAATGCGTTTTATTAGTCGCTTTATTATTAGTCGTGTTATTATCGTTGCAAAGTGTGATCTATATCTCGACGGACGCATAAGGATTAGAGCTGCGGACCCTCAAATTCAAAACTTTAAATTTTTTAAAGTTTTAAATTTTTGGAAATGTCATAAAAATCCAAGTTAAAAATCAGTTTTAAAAATCGTTTTTAAAACCACAAGTTGTCACGTTAATATGCTTACGATGTCTGCATTAATTAAATGTCCACAGATTATACAGGAATTAGTTATTACAAAAAATCGTTAACTAGTTTGTTAACAAACCAAATTTCTAAATTTGGCAGTTTGCAGTTTCAGTCCTTACTCGTTTAGTGGTATCTAACACTTTGCAAACACTTACTAACTTTTGCAAAGTTACTTTACTAACTTTTGCAAAGGTATTTCAAAACATTTGTCGACCGCAATAAACCAAATCAAGAAATTCCTAACCTGTTCAAAAGCTATCAATATCTCTGACCGAAGAATTTCTGTTTGGAACCTCTGCGAATTGTTGCTTTAAGAGTACCCTTTGAAACGAATTGGGAGCCTTGTATTAATGATAATGACGCATTGGGAACTTTTGCATAGAGAGGACCGCCGCACAGTGGCAGATATTTTGAAATAGCGGTCAAAAGTCTATATCTTCTGAACGCGTTAAATTATTTAATTTATTTTTTTTTTCTTTGCTACCCTAATCTTTAGCTTTAATTTCATGCTACAACCATTAAAATTGACATGGGGGAACCAAAGATATGACAGATTTTATCAACCTACCTCGTACTTTTACTACAATCTAAATCTTTCTAAGCATATCCGTCATGAATAAAGAACACTGCAAACATACTGCGTTTTTTTATAAATGTTGTGTTTTTTGAATACTTATATTAATTATTTATTATAATAATAAAGGCAAAATACAAAGATATATAATTTAAGATTATAATTCAATAAATAAAGACAAAATATTTACATGTGTATGCAAACTAAGCAATTTTTACAAAATGTTCAGCAAAATATTTTTGTTGGTCGTCTAATAGTAAATTTTTAGCATCATTATCCAATTCAATTGATGAAGACTTCCATTTTTGACGAATATTCGAAATATATGGATCTGATGTGCAGAGCAAAACTGTAAGAAGATCCTCATTCGTACAATATCTTGACATTTTTCTTGTGTTGTGCTCACGAAAAAATCTATAATCCTTATTTCTTTTCTCTTGTGCTTCTTCGGAAAGATCACCTAGTGGAAGCAGACTATGTTCAATTACTTGTTCTCCATGATACAGAACTTTATGTATTGTTGATGGCATATTCCTCCAAGGGTATTTTTCGTTATATATCTCTGCGGTTTTCTTAGCATATATTCCGAATTTCTTCGCATCAATCATTTTGCTGCATGCTATAACTTCTATAATTACTTTAAACCGCCTTATTATTTCAATATCCACTCCTGTTATGAAAGCTGCAGTCTCAGGATCAGAGAAAAACCTTCGAGCAGTGTTTCCATCATTTGTGTTACCCTCTCCTTGTTTTGGTTGGTCAATTATCAGACCTAGTTGACGATATTGCTCCTGTATTTCTCTTTTCCTTATGTTTCTTTTTTCCAGATTCAATTCATTTCTTCTAACTGTTCCTGTAGCTCCGAATTCCAAATCATAAGCCAATTTGAGAATATGTTCCATGAAACGAATTCTAGTGTGAAGAGGGGACAATCCAAATTCGTACGCATCTTTGGCAGCGCTTTAAATACTCTAATCTTCACACATCCTTAACAATATTTGTAGGTAATTATTTGGTCATAAAATTGGTTTTTTTCTTCATAAACACTGCTACCTGATTCATCAAAACGTTTAAACTTTACTTATACCCATACCCTACCATTACCTAATGTTTTAGGTACCTGATAATTAAGTATAGGTACCTAATAACTAAAAATACAACACTTATTTTTCCAACGAAACAATCATTTAAAGAAACAAAATACTCATAATCATTTAACAGCCAAAAAAAAAACATGAAATAAGAATCCTTTAATTTTGCATTAGATGACTTTGTGTCATAAAAAATACTCCAGGTACCACATCCGCAAGCTTCCGCAAATAAAACTATATACAGAATCTAGAGAAAAGACTCAGCTATGCGATCGTGTAAAATTTGTTCTGGACGACGCTGGCCCTTTTGATTCCCGATCCAATTTACATGAAAATTTATTGAAATTTGGTACATTTTTTAAATACCTGTTACATATTATTAGTAACGCTTATTTAACTTAGTTTAATATTATTTAAATATAAAATAGATTAGAAAAATAAATAAAAAAGACCGGAACTTAATATCAGCAAAACTCGCCGAGTTATAATTATTTAAACTATAAAAAAATTACAGAAAATCAAAAATTTTAGGCCAAAACAGAAAAGGACTAGCTTTGATTGTCCTGTTTTTAGTGAAAGGATCAAATTAGAGCTGTTATTTTTTGGCACCCTAGGTTCTGATGTATTATCTTTCATATAAGCATACTAATTGTAAAATTGGCGACTGTGAAAAAAAAAACTTTTGGCCGCTATTTCAAAATATCTGCCACTGTGCGCCGTCAATCGCCCTAGATCTCTTCAACTTGTTCTTACTTGTAGCAATATCTTAAGCGAATATTTTGCTAACTTCTTAAATGTTCGGAGTGTTTTTATCGCCTGCTCCCATTTAACCTTTACGCGGTGATTTATTTGAGTTTTTGAAACCATTCTTTTTTTGCATCGGCTTGCTTGAATTAATTGATATTTATATTAGCAACTTTATTTTCTGAACAGATTTTGTTTTTTTTAATAATCAAAAGCTTCCATTTGTTTTCTGCTATTTCTTTATTACTGCAGTTCGAAGAACTCATCCATCTTCGTTATTGGCTTAAGGTGATTCGGTACTGATTAAAGTTCAGCTAATGACGCAAATTTGAATTTCTTTTTGAATTTTTAAATGTCATTGAGAAAAATGTGATTATTTCCATTATTAAATTATTACCAGGGTCTTTTAACCCTGCACGAATAAATACTCTTGTTCAGACTTTATTTCATGGTAAGCTATGAGGAAAAGAGAAAATAATAGAGAGAGAGAGAGAGAAATTTCATTATTCAAGGCTAATAAAAATAAGGATCTTAGTAACTAATTCTTGCACATAATTTATTTAAAGTCTCTAATAAACTCCAAGTGACCCATTGAACACAGGATATTTCTTGAATGTAGTGTGTTTCGAAGGGTTCCAAGGAAACATCCGAAGAAGTTTTAGAAGCATTTACGTGGAATGGGGGCAGCTTTGCACAGTGTTGTTCGTCATTTGTAATCGCTAAACATCAATTTCGGGTGAATGTAAGAAATTCCAACTTCAGAGTTAATTTCATTAGCTCACTTCTTCGATTGTCGAACTATTTTCCGAAAATTATGTGTAAAATTATTAAGATTGAGATTGAAAGCAAGTAGTCATGACGAAATGGCGCAATTGTCAATTTATCCATTTTCAAAACGATTTGACATAATTTTCTTGACAATTCGGCGATAGAATATTATCAGACACTATTTTTCGATGAGTCTCCCAATCAAATTTCGCAATATGTAAAGGAAAATCATAACAAAATTCACTATTACTAATACCACCAAACCTTGTAAGAGAACTTATCAAATATAGAAACAATCTCTTGTGTTTACTTATTTGACATAATGGACTGACCTCTTCCGCTTCCGCTTGTTTTATAAATGCGTATATTAAGAACAAAAGTGCTAATCAAAATTCAATATGTCAGTAAGATATTTCCAATGTCGAAGTGTATCAAAATATCATGCAATTTCTAAATATGAAGATACAATTACGAACACAAAATTAAATAAATTCGGAAACAAAATTATAAGCTTTTGTTGAAGCAAAAGGTTTAAAATGTAAACTACTCAAGTATATTATATTGGATATATTTAACTTAAAATATTCAAATATTAATATTAAATTTTAAAATACTTATATTTTATTTATATTTTACATTAAATGATATTTTTTAATATTTATATTTTATATTAAATTTTACTTATATTTTTGAAATATTTAAGCAAATTACTGAAATGGTTTCTTTCTTTCTAGGAACCATTAATATTATTTGAACTTAACGTACTGAAAGTAGCCTAATTTTTAAAAAGGAACGAAATTGTTTCCTACATTCATTCGTTTACGTATCCATTTCTTTTGAAAATAATTTTCAACGAAATCCGGCTCTGATCACAAATTCCAATTCGTTCATGCCCTAGAAGTCAACTAATTAAAGTCATTTTTGTTCACCGTAAACTGATATTTTCGTTATTCGTACACGTCGGTATTATTTTTTAGTGCTCTTCTTCTACCCTTGGAACTTTATTCGTTGTGTTGAGTTTGCGCCCCTCGGTAAAGCCAGAGAGCGTGAGAATTTAATGCTCTTTCGTTCCGCTCTACACTTGCTCTCTCTGCGCGTTCTAAATAGATATAATAAAAGCTTTCTTTGTGTTCGTGGTACTTTTTTAGGCCCACAGCCATATTCAAGCCGCGTTATTAACACACTTCCATTAATAACATTTTCTGAACGAACGATTTTCTTGACCGCGGGGTAGGGCCGAAAAGAATGGGGTAGCGGCAGGATGCATGGTAGGTTATTCGGCAATTCAGGTGTTCAAAGCCATACTGAAGACCTGTGAATTGCGCTGGCTTCAGTTGAAATATGCGGCAGCCTTGATTTTAATTTATTCAACAGAAACGGTTACAATCCGGAATTGAACCGATTTCGGAATTCCTTTTAAATTAATTGAATTGAGAATCGGCAACAATGAGAACACTAAAGCTATACAAAAATATCAGTAATATTTCTGGTAATATTTGTATTGGCTGAATGAATAAATGAGCAAGTTCTGACATAATGTAGGAATCTACAGGATATATTAATCTTCCTACAGTATGTTTTTGAGTTTGAGATACAAAAAGTTACAGTATTTTTGAGTTTTTTAACGGAAATTTCTATCAGTACAAATCGCGGCAGCTCCACCTACTTTTCACTCCTTTCAAATCAAATCAAAATCAAATCCTTTCAGATCAAAATTGCAATCGAATATTCACTGTCATCATAGACTGTTTATAATTGAAAATATAATAAATCGGATCAGTACCACACCCACATTTTATACAAAGTCTTCTTTTAAAAGGATTTATAGCCAATTTATAATATCACAGCATTGTATTAGATGTTATCACTCTCTTAAGAAGTGTGCACTTTGCTGACAGAGATTGTGTTGAAGACGAATTACTAGATCTAAATTAATTAAGAAAAGAAAGTCGTAATACTAAAAGAAGCGGGCACCGCCTGCTAACTATTAGGATCAGAACATAAATTTATGTTTGCATATTTATGTTTGATTTATAAGTTTCGGCAGGGACCAAGTTAGTGCTCTTACTTGTGTTTAGCCACATTCAGTTGATTAAGGCAGACATGACCAGCAATTGTATCAGCAAATAATTGAAAAAGCCTTAATGATGAAGATTCGATTAAACACTAAAATTTAACTATGACGTTCATAACCAATAGCATGCCATGATAAAACGATGATGTGTTATAACGTTCTGCTGAATGGCAACCAGTCATGTGAGAAGTGTTCCTCGAAATGATCGATTAAACTAGCCAAATCGATCAATGATCGATTTTTTTACAATGATCGATTAAACTAATCAAATTAAATCTCACAAAATTCGTTTTTTTAATAGGATCCAAATTCAAAATGAGATTTAGGCATTTATTTGCTTCCCAGAAAAGGACTGGTTTCAGAATTAGTCTAAATTATTTCAGATGCTACCAATCATTACAAACCAAAAATAGAAGACCATGTCACCACATGGCCGCATGTTCTCACTCTCTCCCTCTCTCTGAAAGGTTCCCTTGGCTCTTGTTGAAACTAATTCAAATGCAGATGCTTTCAAGCACAACCTTCACTTCATATCATTCTTTATTCAGTTTGTCCAGACGAATTCACAAGAATCCCGAATACCGTGAAGAATTTAATATATTCCCTCCCCCAAAATATGGCCAAGAAGTATGAGAAAGGAGTGATAACTCTATCTTCTTGCAATCTTATAAGGTTTTTACAGGATCTCGCTTTAGCTACAACAACTACACGAACTGCTTCTGGGACAACGAAATGAAAGTGAGAGCTCCTTGGCTTTTACTGTTTTTTCAGCGTTTTGCTATTTGAACTTAATTGCTTTATAAATTATTTATATTTAATAAACATGAACTGATATAACCAAATTTTATATAGTCGATTGAACATAAAGTATTTGGAGTGGAAAGAGGTAAGTATAAAAATGCGGCGTATGCACAAGCACAAACTTAACCGTCGTAGTGTGTCCACACTCAGTAGATGACAAATGACCCGGAATTAACTCTTATTAGATACTTCATTTTTTACTTTTTCATTCCTTACCCACCTCATTTTCAGGAGATAAACGAATATTCCTTTTACTTGTTGAAAAAAGTAAAAAAGTAAAAGTGTTCATACAAGATATCTCATAAATATCATCGATGATTTAGAGAAACGATTCTGTGACTAAATACTGAAGAATTTCAACACAATATATTTATATACTAGATAAATTAAAATTTGAAGATAATTTGTGATCCTACTGAATATCACGATCATATGATTCCGTGCCAACCTCAACAAATGCTTTCTCTTGAAGCTACTAATTTTTTCTTTTCCCCCGAGCGTACGGCCGTTTATTATTCGTTTTTAAATAGAATGTTCCTCGCTTCGGCAGAGATGGTTCACCCCCCATACGAAATTCAGCACCCGTCACTGACAGCAGCCATACGTCATCTGATTTTCTGTGGCATAGTGTTCCCCAGAAGCCTTTTATGCTTCCTATGGATTCAGCAAAATAATCATATGCTCGCGAATGGGAACAACCATAGTAGTGGCATCTCTTCTGATCTTTTCCGAAATTGGGATAGAAAGTTGCGTGGCCCACCGGCTCCTTAAACCCTAACATGCTGCTTGTTTGTATCGATTCCACGTAGTTCGCATCGGACGGATCTATTCGAAATTCATCGCTTCGTTCGCGAAACTTCGGTCCAGCTGGATCAAGCGCAAAAATCGTATTAAATTTGTAGGGGTGGATCTGTTTTCCCGCACTGCCTGCTATCTGAGCGCCTATCGAATGTCCAATCAGGTAAACGTCATTGTAATGCAAGCCGGCACGTATGTGCAAATATCTCGCGAACTCAGCGACAAGAAAACCGAGATCTTCAGTTAATTCTACAACGCCAAAGTAATTCACATTTGATGATATTACGCTCCAGTCGACCACAATAATATTGTAGTCTCTGATATCGCTCATTTTTTGTTTGATGTCGTCATGCAGTGACACTGTGTTTGTGTTGTAATCAGTAACGTTCGCTGAAGAGTTTGTTTGCATACTTTTGGCTGCACTTTGTCGCACAAGATTAAGATAAGCGTTTTTGACGGCACGGTTGAAGGGACCCTTACTTTGACTCATCCAGCCGTGAATAATAATTCTTTAGGAGTAGGTACGAGTATTATATAAATCATAAAATGTATAAATAAGAATAAGAATTTTTTGAAAAAATGTCTTTTAACGAGGTTAGCGATTCCTCAAGTCAAATGGAATTAAATAAAAATTTTAGCCAGGATATGTAAAGAGAGTTCGCGCTTACCGCGTAGGATGAGAACTATCGAATCTAGATAATTCCACTGTTTCATCATCGTCAACAATAATTTCACGACCACAGTCAGGAAAATCACGTTTATACAGATAGAAATGCATTTTAACGCCGGTGGTTCGTTTAAACGGAATCCAGTGAGTGAAGAACTTCTTGAGAAATAGAAAATCGAAATGGCGATCGAAGAACCCTGATGGACGACTCAAATTATGGCCACATTCATTCACATCGCGCCAAGCAGTATAAACCGTCGGGAGTACTGGAAAAGATAAAATTAAAATGAGCGTGGGGTAGGTTGAATTATGCTCAAACCACTGGTAAATAAAAGAGTAATCGGGAAGGTGACTCCAACAAAAATGTACGTTGCACGCATTGGACCGTTGCAATGATGGTTACGCCCAACAAAACATAAAGAAGAGTACTAACGAACAAAGCCCCCTAATTCAAATTTAATCCACCCGACTGATGCTTTAAAGGGAGATCACTAGACTAAACGTTACTGATCATATACCAAAGTGTTCGCTCTACCGAATCTGAGAGCGCTAAGAGACTAAATATCTTTTCTTTTACAGAAACTTTAACGAGAAAACGGGCAGGAAGAGAGGCTGTTCCGAAGAATGTTATGATAAGAATAAAAATAAACAATGTGAGTAACCTTAATATTTTCAAATAATATTATGAAATTAATTAATTGTTATTTGAATCGATCGACGTGGCATCATCGCTATTAGTAGTATACTAGCTTAATTATCGGGAGAGAAATTTTTGGGCTTCTCTTATAGTATCTTCTGATAAGCTCAAGCTATGGCTCAAGTCAACTCACTTCACTCAAAAGGCTCTCAATTGAATCTTACCAACAGAACTGACGCCATAAATCACATTTTTCTCCCAGTTTTTGATGACTTCTTTATCGTTCTAACGACGTAATTGGATTAAATTGTTTTAATTTGTGATATCCATTTCTACATATTTTCATCATCGCAACATACTGTGACTCAAAGTTAATGCGTATAGAGAGGGAGAGAGAGAAGGGAAAGTTATTCAGACATATTCAGTCACGTTCATAATCACAAATTTACGTAGCAGAAATTATTCCACTAAACAAAAATAAATCAAAAAGAAAAGTCCACTAAATAATAATAAACTATTATCACAAACAGCAATAACAACAATAAAAGATAGATCGTAATGCACTTTGAATGACGGCATCACAAATGAATCATAAGGGTTTGTGTCTGCATACAATTTGCTGTGAAACTCCCAATTGATGATTAACTATAGTGTCGTTACGGAGAGCCGAGTGAAACGACCGATGAGCAAGTGATTCAATGAGTTACAAACAATAATTATGCTTGTCAAACAACGCGACACGTTACTTCTTAAGCACGCAACTACGTCATCAAGCGATTGAATTTCGAACCCCAATTTATTGCATCCTTCATGGAAAATCGATTTCAAACGAGAGTGTTTTGACAACTTTCTCCATGTGGTTCTACTGCCATTTTTTGTTCTAAAAGGCAGCTAGAAGGAATCTACATCTAAATATTATTCTCTAGTGAAATTTTTTATATGGAAATGATTAATTGGAGCCTTAGATTATTGGCCTCGCACTTAATTACCTCTCCTATTTAATTCTTAAGATTAAAATTGTTGCAGTTTTAATTTCAAAAGAGCCTTTAGGGTAATAAATAATACAATAAACAAACAAATAACACTATGAAAATAAGGCGAAATTAAGAATATTCTTACGATAACAAAATGAAAACCAAATAATTATTTTAACGACTTATAATAAAGCGGTTATGACATTGAAATATTAAGGGAGGTGGTTGGTTACGCCATTGATCATTACTGTCTGCATCGCACTAAGTCCAAGTTTCAATAAGAACGTCATTGGCGGTACATTGTATTCTCAGAAGAGTGACTTCTCTGAAAAGAAGACTATAAATTACAGGCATTTTACGGCTGGCTCAGAGATGCAGGAGAAAAGTCAATTCAAAAAATTCTAAAATAAATCATTGTCTTTCGCGCCATCGAGTTAATTTTGAATTCAATCAATATATATCTGCGATCTGCGATCTGCAAAATATTTTTTCCATTGAAAAAGATGTTTTATAATGAAATTTATTTTATTTAAAAAACTCTCCTACTACTTTTAAAAAATCACTTAAAATTTTCGAAGATTTCTCTGTTTGTAGAAAAATTTGTGGCGAAAAAATATCCACGCCTAAGACCGTCAAAAAAATTGAGTCCGGATGACCTTTCGACATCACTAATTTCGGTAAGAAACGCACGCAGATCGACACCGTCGGGGACTACAGCATTGGGCATAACATACGCCTCCATATATGGCTTGGATGTAACCAGCTGAGACTCAACAATGATCACTTTGAAGAAATGCGTCGGCACAGCAACGGCATTACCACCGATTACATCGTAGGATATTGAGAGTTTACCATTGTTTGTTTGCTTCGGGAGGTACAAAGGGCCAGTGCATACATAAACCGAACCGTAACGCAGAGTAAGGTCGCGTACATAAGCTTCAAGCTTTTGCCACGCATCCTGATTAAAGCCTTTCCCCACTTGCGGGGCGATGTTGGTCAGATAGAATGTTTCGTTGCAATGACTTTGTTGGCACTTGTGATTTCCTGCTGAAGCCAAATGACCGCGATCATAACCAGACCCCTGATAATCCTCAAGGCTAGATCGAAAAACTAACGGAACGTTCGTGTCAACCTGAAAACGAGCGTTGTTCCGATTAACGCCAGGAACGTTGCCAATACAAGGCGCTCGTAGATGCTCGTACACCCAATGAGCGACTCTATTTCGACGATCATAGGATAGAACGAAGTCGGAATAGACGCGTATATCGTCCATGCCGGGAAATCCATATTTCATTATATCTTCCAGGACTGATCGTTCGTCGCCTGTAGGAATCTTACTCCGTCTTTCCTCATTGGTATTGAATAAATTTAACTGTAAAATTCAAGTTTTATCAATAACAACACCAACAAATTACGGTTTCGGTTTGTCCACAAAGCATGCTCACATACCAAACAATACAATTTCGATCTCAATGAAAAAGCGTAGGCGTCATTATGCACCAAACGATTCAGGTTTCTGAGAATAAGGTCGTATTGGAAGAAGGCACCAAAAAAGAATGCAGTAATAGCAGTCATGAAGATCAGCCCATCAATACCAGATTCTGTCACCATTTACCTCGTTATGTCGATTTACTTTGATTAATACTGGAATCCATTAATCTGACGTTTTTTAAAAAACAATTAAAAATTCAGAAGTAAAATATTCGAATTTTTTTGCTCGATTTTTTTGATTAAATTTTTTTGATTAAAATTTTGATTTAAAAAACCATCGGATTTTACAGTCTCCTCAAAGTTCGAAATAAGAACGACTATTCTGAATAAATGAATAAATGACAAAAATCTACTTAGCCGAATTATAATATTGCGCCACGATAATGAATCCTCCTAAACAAAGCAGTTACCGACGTAACAAAAGTTACCGACGTAAAAAGTCGGGCTACAAATTATTCTGTTATAATTTTTCTGTTATACAAATTATTCTATTATATAATCTATATAGGCTTATAATCTACATATAGATTGTGTGTAGCTTTCTTTCACAAAACAGTCTTAAGGCTACCAATTGGTTTTGTCAATTATTTAGTCTATCAAAGAAAGTTAAATCCAGAAAAGCTTTTATTTCCACGCCGCTTTTGTGTATTAGAACATCCCTGGAAAGTGCCTAAAAACCCTGTATGAAATGGTCCCTTCTATGCCTTTCTTTTTCTTTCTGAACCATTCCACCGTTATGGACGTCAGGAACAAAGCTGATCCCCGCCGGGAGCGAGGTAACGCCTCGTGTAATTGGGTTAACTTTCGTAAATTTCCGTTTTTTAGCTTAACTTTCCGAAGTTTTCTCGTATTTTAATAGAGAGCACAGCTGCTGCGTGGTAAATGTCGCAAATTTGATTTACCCATAGTGGACAAAGCTTGCGTCCTTGCATCCTTTCTGCCTCTGTTAAAACAGCCTTCGTGCAACTTTTTTAAAATATCCAGCAAACAATGAATTGGTCGACGGGCACAGAGACGGGCCAGTCTGTCGGTTATGTTGCACCACAAGAGATTGGCAATTGAAAAGGCTTATTGATTTCAACGTATTGGTATTCACACTCGAAGTAAATTATAGAATTGATGAAATGGAAGCACATTGATAGCAATGGGTTTTTTAAAATCGAACCTTCTCTTAACGAAGTTTTTCACCCAAATAAATGCACTCAGTTTTCGTAACATAATAATACACAGAGTAATACACACTTACATTAATACACATACTTACATACACGCACAAAATATTGGCAAGATGTTAGTGTAGATTTTTGGCAATTCCTGAAAACTCATACATGTTTTGTGGGAAAATCAAAGAAAATGAAAAAATATATGATGAAAATTTAAAGCTATCGAAAAGAGAGGAGGCAGTAAATGTGCTTCAATCAATATCCGATCTGCCAAGAACAATGTTGAAGTAAAACATACTTTTAAATACTCAATGAATTCTTTGTGGAATATGAATGGAATATTCCATTCGTTATAAAAGAGGAAGTGTCCCACGATGCTGATTGATTACAAATCTGAATTAGTTTCTTGTGAAGTATCGTTTTCCCCAGATTTTTTATTCAATCTGTCTATCTATGGCTCTCTGCTATTTCTCAATGGAATAATCGCGGATTCTTCTAAAGTCGTTTACAGGCTGGCAGATGAATAGATCTCACGGGATCATTTGTGAACGTAGCGTGTATATTTTAGATGGTCAGCTAGGCTTCCTAGAGGGTCACAGAGACGTTTATTCCATGCTAGTTTGACACATTCGCATTTGCAGAAATTAATCCCCTCCAAATTATAAAATTTCATTATCCAATATTATCTCATTCAATTGTTGGGTTATTACGAAATCCCTTTCTAAACGACAGTGGTGCCTGATACGTGTTTCATTGCATTACTGAAATAGTCATATTTTATTCCCATTCAAGCAGCTGACTACCCTCTATAAGGATCTTGTTTCAGGCACGAGTGTAAGACTTTGAAAGAATTATTTATTATTTATTATTTCATGATTAATATTTGATCCTGACATTGGGACACACAATCACTTCACAATATTTAATTATTTTTAAAAGTAAAGGCAAAGGCAAAGGAAGTGTTGTGAGAACCATACCCGTTATACTCACCACTTTCTGATAAACTGAACGAGGAGCGTGTATTCTGAAAAATACAATCAACAGCACATTCAAGCTCTCTAAACTTTGAATATAATTCTGAATAAATATGGAAAGATTTGAACATGTTTCAGATCTCATTGCGCACACATCGTAGAGCCATGACATCTTCTGGGCCACCCATCATTTAAGGACTTCTTTTAAGTCGATCATTTATTTTAGTATGAAGATGAAAATGAAGATATGGTGCGAAATGTCTGGAAACAAGCCCCATCCTTTCATCGGTCCACTACCGCTTTCAATAAAACATAGGTGCATCCATACGATTATTGATCGATTTACACGATTGCCAGAGGCTTATGCATTGAGAGATATAACAGCGCCAACAATAGCGAACATATATTTTAGAGCATACATTTATAGGTTTGGAGTACCATTTACCGAACTATAAAGTTAGTGGCTACTACTAAAATTACGACTTCTACCTACCATTAAAAAGGAAACGGTAAGGTAGAAAGATTTCATAGGCAGCAAAAAGCCATAATAATGACAAGAAATGGACTCCGTAATTGGCATTAAGAACTATCGATGTTCAATTTTTAAAGAAGATATTAGAGCTACTCCAGTCGAAGTGGACAGAATCTACGATTACCAAGCGAATTGGTAATACCTACAAGAAGAGCCAACAAAAGCCAACCTGCATGTCAATGACTAACAGGCTTATGGGAACATTTCAAAAATGTGCAATCAGATTTAAACCATCACAATAAAAATGAAACAGGTGTATACATACCAAAAGAACTAACTGATTCCGAAAGTCAAACAAAACAACTTTACACTAACCGCACGAAAGACCGTTCAGAATTGCTGAAAATGATAAAAAAGTTTAAAAAATTTTCAAATTAGAAATAAACGACGAAATATAGATAGAATAAAACCAGCTTTAATCGAAACACAACGAATAAACGACAAAACACCTAAGAAGAAATGAATAACCTTCAATTTATACAAAATGAATACTCTCGGGGGGAGGGTGATGTAGAAGTTACCTTGTTAAAAATACTTGAAAACATATAAAATATTATTTTGTTTCTTAAAAATGTATATCTAATTTTTGTCAAAAAAAAGGAAATAATTAAGAAAATACACACATATGAATTCTTGCGCACAATGCTGATTTAATTCCTTTGACATATTTGCTTCTCCTACTCGTCCTTTTTTCTGAACATCATATCAATCAATCATATAATTATTATAAAAAACAGCAGAATCCTTTTTAAGAATGAATATATGTATGAAAAAGAATTATATGTAAAAATTGTAATATTTCAATTGATCTGCGATATGCCGATGTATATTCGTATTTTCGACCATTCTAGGTATCTGTCGACTAGAGTTGAGCGATCCCGTGATTTCTTGGGAACGTTCCTACCAGTGACAGTGACTCTTCAGTCACGGTGATTTTAGGTAGTGATTTTCTGTCACCGTGATTTCCAACTTCACGACAACTTTAACACTCGTTGTTATGATTATTGTTTGTTCGAACCACATTTGTTCGAAATAGCATTCTCAAACAATTATGCAACATAATTTTTATGTAATATAATATATAATTTATAAATTAATTTTTAATTTTGAAGAAAAATAAATTAAGAGATAAATATATTAAAAAGTGAATATGCTTCTCTTTCTAAACACTAACTATAAATACTGTAAATGAGCTGCTGTGAATATTATTTTTAATTAATTTATTTATGAATTTACTAATTTATGTAATATTAATTTTTATTTAAAATAAAAGAAATTGAAATGTAAAAAATCAAGAAATCAAAATGAGAAAACTGAACCTAATTCCTAAGAAAAGTGTACCATTCCTGAACGTATGCAAATAATGCTCATGCATTGATGCGAATCTCTCATCTCTACGTCTAGTAATCAATTTATTTATGGCTACGTATGACCATTGAGCAATAGCAAAACCAGCGAGAACGTGGAATAATAATATACAAAAAAACAAAAATCACTGGTTCCAAGCTCGTTGCTCAGCAACGAACGCTCTCCTTGTCTTTGCTAATATGTAAAAGAATAATGTAAAGAAAAACGGCGATCACTGGTGCTCAGCAACGAATTCAGAACCAGTGATTTTTTTTCTTCTTTACACTATTCCTTCACATCTCAGCAACAACAAATAGGAGCGGTCGTTCCCAAGAACGAACTTAGACCAGTGATTTTTAAGAAGTGAAAAAATAATATAAAGAAAAACGAAGATTAGTGGTCGCAAACTCGTTATTAAGTAACGTGTATTCCTCTTTGCAGTGACAGCTAGAACTTGAAAGAATATTTTATATACCTAAGAACGAAAGCCACTGGTTCCTAAAATCACTGGTTTTTAATAAATTTGGTCACTGCAGTGACCAGTGATTTTTAAGTCACGGTGACTAAATCACCGGTACGCAAATATCGCTCAACTCTACTGCCAGCCGGCAGCCAGTCAATATGTCAAATTTACATTGGCTCTTAAGGAGATCGAGGAAAAAGCTTTATTTGCAGTTACGCTACGCTACTGCGTGCCAGCTGCCGAGCTATTTCTAATTTTTTTTATTGTAGCAGCTGACGTATTCTTCTTCTTTCCTTTCCTTTTTTGTTTTTATGACAATTGCGACAAAGCAATTACTATCAAGTTAATATATTTTGTTCTCTTTTTGAAACCCGCTGCTGGCTGCCAGCTGTTATTGTTTAATTTAATCACTGGATATTAACGGCGTTTCCAGGAGCTGCTAGCTGCCGGATGTTATGGTTGTGTTCAAACTAAAGCTTAAACAAAACCATGGCAGCTGGCAGCCGACTCCGACTCTATCTGTCAAAATTACATAAAATCTTATGGAGATCGAGAAAAACGTTTTATTTCCAGTTTACGCATGCTACTGCTACGCCGCCAGCTGTCAAACTATTTCTAATTTTTGTAGCAGCTGCCGTATTTTTCTTCTTTCCTTATAAGCTGAAACACAACCATAGCAGCTGGCAGTCAGCGCCTCCTGGAAACGCCGTTAAAATCCAGTGATTAAGTTAAACAATAACAGCTGACAGCCAGCAGCAGATTTCAAAAAAGGTAACAAAATATATTAACTTGATAGTAATTGCTTTATCGCAATTGTCACAAAAATAAAAAAGAGAAGGAAAGAAGAAGAATCAGTTAGCTGCTACAAAAAAAGGAAATTAGAAAAAGCTCGAGAGATGGCATCGTAACAGTAGCATGGCTTAAACTGGAAATAAAACCATTTGCTCAATCTCCATAAGCCTATGTAATTTTTACCGATTAACGAGCTGCTATCGTTGTGTGTTAGTTTTTAGAACATGATTTTAGTATATTTGTCGTTGGATGTTCTCATAAAATCTCTCTATAAAGGGTACACATGTCGGCGACTCATACTGCTGTGTAACGTTTAGCAGTGACAGACATTTCTCGCAATGATTTACGTGGCAGACGTCAGGAAGTATCGAATACACAGACCAGCCGATGTAATCCAGTTTATTGTAGAATAATAAGAGCTGCCTCTGACGTGGATTTGTCATTAATTTTTCTTGTAAAGGGGTTGTAGGGAAAACTCAGCATAGAAACATTAATTAAACTTCTACAACAATTATGAGATATGGTGATCATATAAAATAATTCCATATTTTGTCTATTACCGATCTGGTTATTGAGCTATCAAAGTTTTTTTCGAAAAACTCGTTCAACTCGTCGCATTTGTGTTAAACCTTTTGTATAATTGTGTATGTCAGGTGTGTCTGAACTTTTGCCTCTGCCTTGTACAAATCGATCATATTCTTTAGAAGTGCACTTTCAAAATAATTTGAGAATGAATTTAAATTCATATGGGCCCCCTGTAAGCCAGCAGCAGCAGCATCTGCAGCAATCACAACAACCAATGCATCAGTATCTAACAACCTGGCCGCCAGCTCAGCAGCAGCAAGCACAAGTAGAACCTAACGGAGCCCCAACGGTATCATCGATGGCTAATATGCAGCCGACATCTTCACAAGAAGTAGTCAATGGAAACTATCAGCAACAGGTAATGGTAATTGGTTGGTAGTTCATAGTCTAAATATGAAATCTGCTGCACTGTTGGTAAAAATCGTTTTAGATCTTAGAAATGGATTTTATGGATATTATAGTGTTTAATCTTTAAGAAATTATTTTCTTCTCTTAATTAAAAAAATGATAATTTATAGCTTGTTCCGTCAATGAGGGGATTATCAGTGAATCCTACGAAACAATGTTCGAGTGCCAACATCATGCCAATGTCTGTATCTCATCATCAGGGTACTGCATTGTCTAACGGTCCGCCATCGCGAAATCCTCAATTGGGTGAAAGTTTCGTTAATGCACCGCCGTCTTCTCGTTCTAATAACATCGACAGTGTAGTACCAGAGTCGTACGGGAAGGATCAGCTGCCAGTACCACCTGTTCAATCTCAAACTATAGCAGAACAATTAAAAGTGCAACAGAAGCAATCGCAGGATGGAATGTCCATTCTATCACCACCACCCCCTTTAAGTCAAAATCTTTTGCCGCCTCTTCCCAGTGCATCACTACAATCCATTCCTGTAGGGGTCAATCAAATTAATATAAAGAGCGCAGATGTCCACGGACTTCCTCACATGCCTGCGGCAAAAGCTATAGTACGGTTACTTTTAATTGGACTCTTATACCAAGATTAATAATTTGCTTTTGTAAGATTTCATCATACATAAATTCAACATCGGATCATTCGGCCTCCTTGCCAGGAGCACAAAACCAGTCAGGAAATATAATGCCTCCTCAAGGTGGGGTAAAGAACCCCGCTGTACCCGAGCAGAAGCAATTTTCGGTAGATGGTGGCTTCAGTGCAGCGTATCCATCTATTCAGCAGCAAATGTCTACGGTACCTAATCAGTCGTCTACATTAGGTCAACAGACAACCGACAACAAACAACCCATGATGGCGTCCGCGCATGACCAGTCCAGATTTAGTGGAGATATACCAGTGTCTGGCCAGGAGTCAATGCCTGAACAGCACACAGTGCTGGGTCAGTCTTCAATGTCCGGTCAGTCTCTAATTTCCGGTCAGTCTCCAATGTCCGTTCGGTCCCCAATGTCCGGTCAGTCGTCAGTGTCCGGTCAGTCTCCAATGTCTGATCAATCCCCAATATCTGGTCAGACATCAATGGCCTATCAGTCGCCTCTGCCCAACAAGTCACCAATACCCTCCATGCCTGGTCAGCCTCCGATGCCTGGTCCGTTCTCAATGCGCGGTCAGCTCCACATTCCCGGTCAACCCCAGGTTGCGGATCAGCTATCCATTCCAGGATCCTCATTGCAGCGACAGCAACCAATTCAGCCACCAATGCAGGGGTTGCCCCCATTTCATACACCTGTTCCAACTCAGCAACAAAGGTCGAATCAGCAGTCAACAATGGTTCAGTCATTACCAATGAGTCAATCTTCTATGTGTGGACAACAGCCTTCCTTACCTGTGCAACAACCACTCATGCCTGTGAATACGCCAACTATTGGTCAGCAACCACCAATTCTTGGCCAGGCTCCACTTCCAGATCAAAATCGACCCTTACCTGGGCAGTCACAAATGCGCGGTCTGCCAACGATGCCGGCACAGCCACCTACACCTATGCCTGGATACCATCAACAGCAGCAACATTCTTCAGGATATTCCGGATCCGCTACAGCTGGATATACTGGTCCAATGATGCCACCACAACCAGGACAACCATCCCATAGACCCGGATACAATGTAAGTTATTTTTGCGGTAGTGAAAATTTTTTACAAACGTACTATTACAGCAGCTACCCGGCGAAGTGTATCAACAACAATATCAATCGGCACAGCGTCGCCTCGATCCTGATCAAATGCCCAACCCGATTCAAGTTATGATTGAAAATCAGCGAAATTCGGGTGGCCTTTTTGTTACCAATCAGCCCGGACTACTCCCTCCCTTAGTAACGACCAAGTTTGTTGTGCAAGATCAAGGCAATTCCTCACCTCGTTTCGTAAGGTTCGGATAATTTAAATGCTATAAAAATTATTGAAGTTTGAATGAATAGTTATATTTTAATTGTATACGTCGATCACTTTTTTAACTACAGATCATCCCTATATTGCATTCCGGCTTCTGCTGATCTACTTAAAACTACTGCACTCCCCTTCACTCTTATCATATCTCCCCTTGCGCGCATAGTAAAAGGTGAATACGAGCCGCCAATTGTAGATTTCGGTGAACTTGGTCCAATTAGATGTAATCGCTGCAAAGCATACATGTCACCTAACATGCAGTTCATTGATGCCGGACGCAGATTCCAGTGTTTGATGTGCAAAGTTTCAACCGAAGGTAAATTTCACAATTCGAAATGACTTCCAAAAAATGTTAGTTTCCTTATTTTGCTTTTTCTAACACCTCCAGTGCCAACGGAGTATTTCCAACATTTGGATCATACTGGGCAACGTATGGATAAATACGAACGTCCCGAACTTGTTCTCGGTACTTACGAATTCCTAGCAACAAGAGATTATTGTCGTGTAAGTTAAATGAAAAGTTCGCCTGATGAAAAATAAAATCACAAAAACTCCACAATCACAAAGCCACAAAGATTTTCGTGAAATAGAAACTTAGGGCGTTACAATCTTTCTACTTGCAGAATAACACTTGGCCTGAAATCCCAGCACTTATATTTGTTATTGATGTGTCCTACAATACTATTAAATCGGGTCTGGTACATTTGTTATGTTCTCAAGTGAAACGGATTCTTAAAAATTTACCAGTCGATCAAGGTCAGGAGCGATCTAAAATGCGCGTGGGTTTTATTACGTACAGTAGCACCGTGCATTTTTACAATATCAAGAGTACGTTGGCTCAGCCCCAAATGATGGTTGTGGGCGATGTGCACGATATATTCATGCCTCTCCTAGATGGCTTCCTGTGCCATCCTGAAGAATCCGAAACAGTAATCGATGCGCTCATGGAACAAATTCCAAAAATGTTTGTTGATACAAAAGAAACGGAAACGGTTCTCTATCCAGCAATACAGGCTGGTTGTGAAGCTTTGAAAGCATCAAATTGTGCTGGAAAATTGTTAGTTTTTAATTCATCGTTACCAACAGCTGATGCACCAGGAAAACTTAAGAATCGCGATGATCGCAAATTGTTGGGTACCGAAAAAGAGAAAACAGTTTTAATGCCGCAGTGTACAGCGTACAATACACTTGGACAAGACTGTGTACAGGTTGGTTGCTCGGTGGACCTGTTCTTATTCAACAATTCTTACATAGACATTGCGACGATAGGTCAAGTGGCACGCTTGACGGGTGGAGAAGTATACAAGTACACGTATTTCCAGGTAATTCTAGAAGACCCAGCAAAAAGTGCACTTCGCGCTTCAAGCATAGCCAATGTAAAAGTATTTTCGTTCACTTTGTAGGCAGACACCGACGGAAAGCGCTTGATCGAAGATATTATCAAAAATATATCGCGCCCCATTGCTTTTGATTCGGTTATGCGGGTACGCACATCCGCAGGCATTCGGCCAACAGATTTCTTCGGTCATTACTTCATGACGAATACAACCGACGTGGAGCTTGCTAGTATAGGTATGACGGTGATATAAATAAAAATGAAGCCCAGCACATACTAATGTAATCGAAAATGTCTCTTTATTACTCTTACCTCAAGATGCTAACAAATCTATTGCAATTGAAATTAAGCACGACGATAAATTGCCGCCAGAGGAAAATGTATATTTGCAGATCGCCCTTCTCTACACGTCTTGCGGAGGTCAGAGGCGTCTGCGTATTTTCAATTTGAGCTTACGTGCCACTACAACCATATCTGATGTTTTCAAAAGCTGTGACCTGGACGCCATTATGCTATTCTTAGCGAAACAGGCTTGCTTCAAATTAATGGAACTTACCCCCAAAACGATAAAGGACAACTTAATTAATCGTACGGCTCAGGCCCTCGCTTGCTATCGAAAACATTGCACGTCGCCGACGTCAGCAGGGCAATTAATCCTGCCCGAATGCCTGAAGTTGCTGCCATTGTACATTTCGTGCCTAATAAAAAACGATTCGGTTTCCGGAGGATCAGACATGACTCTTGACGATAGGTCGTATGTTATACAGTTTTTGTTGTCGATCGATTTGAACACGTCGGTAAATTATCTTTATCCTCGATTGATTCCCATTCATAATGTGAACCCCGATGAGAAAGATTTGCCTATGCCCATTCGCTGTACGCATGAAAAAATAACCGAGGATGGGGCATATATATTGGAAAATGGTGTGCACTTGTTCATTTGGTTGGGTCAGTCATTGCCACAGTCATTCATTCAACCACTCTTTGGGGTCCAGTGCACGCAACAAGTTAATGCAGAGCGATTCGTCATAGCGGGCGAGACGCCACTAGCGAATCGCATTCGCAATATTCTCGAAATGATCATGACAGAGCGTACTCGGTACATGAGAGTAAGTGCGCGATTCGAATTGTACAATACGCTCACTTTAACCGAACTCTTGTCTTTTCTACAGGTAACGTGTGTACGTCAAAATGATAAGCTCGAAAGCGTCTTCCGTCATTTCCTTATTGAGGATCGCGGTACGGACGGTTCCGCTAGTTACGTGGATTTCTTATGTCACATGCACAAGGAGATCAAGGAATTGCTTAGTTAGCCCGTAGGGTTAGATCTAAGGCGCTTATATTACAATCACACAATAATTGCGAAAACATCTTCAGTTGACAGTAAAAGCTATTATCAAAATAGAGCGCGTTTGTATCGCGTGTCGAAGCACGAGTTGTGAGATCACCACCCAATAATACTATTTCATTTCGCAAATGACTCGGCAATAATAACAACAACAACAGCAGTTAATAGTATAAACAATATAATTATCACTATTCATTCGAATTTTCTTTGTTTCCTTTTTTAATTGACATTTTACTATTATTATATAAAAAATAGAGCGACGGATAAATGGAGGAAAAGGAGGAAGCACGGAAGATAATCGGTTATCGACAAATTACGTCTGGCCTTACACGAATAATGTTGCTTGTAGAAGAGACTAAAACTTCTAATAGACTCATTAGATGATTTGTTTAGCCATTATAATTGGTCGCATAATTCTACGCTGTTGCGTTTTCATGTTTCATAAGTTAAAAAAATTACATAGAATATGCCAACGATGTATCTGTGCACATTTGTATGCATGCAAGCTTGCAAACAAACGTAATGCAAAAACCGAATATCATTCTACGAAAAAAGCATAAACTTCATAATAAATATTACTCAAATTAATTAATCGGATTGTTTTATTTTGCTAACATCGATCAATTATGTGTGAGACATCGTGTGGCCTACTTTAAAAAGGATTGTGATATAAAACAAGCAAGTAGCGTCCTTCGGCTTTGGCCGTCCGCCTGGCCGAAGCTTAAATACTATTTACTATTTACGTATTCCTAATAAAGACGCGGATCGCGCCTACTGTTTGCAGAATAGTTTAGTGTTCATGGTCCAGTTCCCGGATAAAATTTTGTCTTCAAATACGCTCTACAAACGTTGAAACAACCTCGTATGTGTACATATTCATATTAGTTATCAAAAGTAGTTGTGGGTCCCATCCATTTCGCATAGAATTTTGTCTTCAGGTTCTCTGCAAACATGAAAAAACTTACCTTCGTATGTGCATATATTCATATAAGCTATAAAAAGTAGGCGCGGCTCTCGTTCGATTTCGCTAATTTAATACCATTCAATACCAACCTGCTCACAATAACAGAATATTTGTGCCAAATTTCATGACCATAACTCTCTTCGTTCTCTCGTAATCGTTTCGTTGTTAATAATTTTCATCAAACAGACGGACGGACAGGGCTAATTCGACAAAGGAGATTGTTCTGGGCCAGAATATATTTACTTTTCCATACCTTCTTTAAGGCGTTACAAACGGAGGAACAACCCTTCGGGTGTAGGGTATAAAAAATAACGAGCAACTCTATACATACCACTTCATCCAAGTATTGCTGTTGAGTACTCTGTAAGTTCCAATTATATAGAAGACATCGGCATCCTTCATGAATTTTTATGTATATCCATTATTTGGAAAGGAATTCAAAGGAATATTAATAAAGTGGGAGTTCTGACTTTTAATTCCACAAACGTATCAAAGATTTGTATTTATGTTCTCTTCAGGGCTTTTATTATGAAGAATAATTTATGCAGGTATACTAAAATAATAATTGTTTAATAACGCCATTGTCCTGTATTGTATTAAATACAATATCATTTTTCTTTATTTTGCTAGAATTAGCTTAAATTTAATGTCAAATAAAAGTGATTTATCATAATGTAATATTAAAAATAAGACAATGAACTTTTCAGCTCATAACACTTGACTACAAGAAACTAAAATAATTTTTCCTTGCGTTATTTTTTCGGTTATTGCATGGAATTATTCCGGAGATAATCAGATATATATATTAATATTTGTTATGAATAATTAAAATGACGCATTGTACATTCTTTTCATACTTTCAGCTTTAAAACTGCTGAATAGAAATCATACTCTAAGCAACGATATTACAAAATCAAAGCTATCAAATACAGTTACGAGAATCTTTAATTCATATTTTTTCATAACAGAAATAGTAACAAAATGTAAAAAAAATATTTTGTGGAATATTCTGGCTTAGCTAAGATTTTCTGTGTTGAATGTTCGAACTCTGAAATATCTTATTTTGTAAATGCCATAAAGACCGCCCACAATATTTCATTTGCATTTGGTTTGGCCGCCTCTGCCTCGAAATCAAGATCCAGAAGTTCCCGTACCCTCTTCATGGCCACCTCATAGTCGTCATCAACCAAAGGAGCAAAAGCGTTTTCAATAACGTCGCTGGCGTGCGCTAAGAATATGAGCGCCAACATTCTCTTGTCCATGCGTTGCGGATCATTAACCCATTTTGAAAGAACAGCATCTTGTATCTAAAGCAGTCGAATCAAAAGCCAAATTTTAAATTTCAAGTATCGTCAATTGCCTGAAGCACACCATCCCACCTTTTTAACCAAACGGCATTTGACTACATTATCACTAAGTGGATGTGTTGTCATATCAAAGAGAAGAAAATTTTGCTTCTCTGTAGTAAGGACACCTTTCTCAACTAAATTCTTTGCCAATCGTTCACGAACATTTTTCAATTGATATCGCAACTTCAGTGGATTCCAAGTCTCTCCTTTGAAGATTGATTAATAAAAATTTTAAATATTATACCAACATTATCTAAATTGGCAATTCAAATTGTTAAATTAACAATTAATTACAAAAATATTTGTGGAGTATTAGAATTTATGTTTTGGCTCAGTAAAAATCATAGTTTAGATTTATGTTTACCTAATGACCTTCTTACCGCTTAAGTATTCAATCCAGCTTTGAACCGTTTCTGGAGGATCTGTTTCTTTAATATGTTTCAATGCTTCATCGAGTAGAACGTCTCCAGTTTGTTGATCAGATTTTAATATCAATTTTCTGTGGCAATGTATTAAAGTTCATTAATAGGGCATCAATAATAGATAGACTCTTAATTTGTACCTTGAGCACAGGCCCCGTCTCCGCATGCCTGACTTCTCTATCATAATGCGACCACGCAGACCCAGTTCAATTAAAATACAGCCGCGTAACCCGCTGGATATGCAGTCATTCCAGAATGACGTATAACCCTAAACAAATAATTCATTCATTCCGTTAGAAAACAAACTCAAATTATTATAACAAAATACACTCGTGTTGTGTGCTATCATCTATTAATATTATTGGAACCCAATATGACCATCCGATATCGATATTTTGCGATATCAATACATAAAACTCATGTCAAATTTATGATATCAGTGTGCATAATGTAATCATTTTACAACGGTAAAATAACTTTTCCCACTGGCATGAAATGAATATGAATATCGGTATTTCGGTATGTGCTCTTTGAATGTTCTAATTTAAAGATAAGAGAGTAACGCCAAAAAACCATTAGAGATGATTAAAAGCACTTCCTTAAAATATTTCCTAAGATGTGACAGCTGATGGTTAAAAATGCTGAACGACTAAAAATTGTATAAATATGATTAGAAATATACTGAATTTTTCGTTCATTATTATGCTAAAATCAGACAGATTATCTACATCCAAGATGGATTAAGAATTCAATTTCATCTCGTAGATCCAAGATTATTTGTTGGAAGTATCAAGGCTACATCAAATCAGTTTTTTGCAATTTCAAAATAGAAAATATCGCACCTATTATTTGCCGACGTTAACATAATTCATATTTATTGTACAAACTACTTTTCATGTTTTTTCAATGAAATTAATCATAACTTCCGGAGTTCCGAAGTTTAGACCGACCTCTTTATCTTTTAATCCCAAAAGCAACACCTCTTCCATGAGAGTGAGACGTGTTTCCTTAGAATCTCCATCATCGATATTATCCTCAGGGTCCTTGTTAATATCCTGGTTTTCTTGATTATCATCTGGCGAATTGGCATTCAAACCAGTACCTCCCTCGGCGCCATTATCACGAGTTTTTACCCGTCGCACTAAGCCATCACTGCGATTCATCCTATCCTTGTTTGTCAGGTTTTCACCAATTGCTTATAAAGTAACGCTCAAAAGTTACAAAATGTTATTGTTACTTTGCCTATGATTTCGCACGGTCACTTTTAGCTTGATTCACTCGCGATGCTTATCGTTTATAGCACTTTTACGTTACTCCCGTGAGAAAATCCCGACATAAATTGAATCATTAGATAAAAATTTACATCTACTACAGGTACGCGAATTCTTTTATTGAGCCCTCATTTCCCTCCCAACTGACGTATCAAAATAGAAGTGACACGACTCAGTTGATCATTAAAACATGGCCGAATGTTAACCTAAAGCATTGCCAGAGCGAATTTCTAGAACAGATACCAGATCGTATGAATAAGGAAAAATTTGAATTATTTGAAACATCACTAAATCCGATTGTCAAAATTAGGGCATTGGTTTATAAAAGTCAATTAGTTTTCATGTACACGTTTATGATTTAAAGTGCGTAGATAACTTGTGAGCGTATTTTGTTTTGATAACTAAAATATGTGTTTCAATTGACTAAGAACAAATAAATGTAATTATTTCATATGCATGAGAATATAAACTAAATTCAATTTCGTGAAATATTTTAATGTATAACAAGTCGATTGTGTCGATTGACTTAGTTATTTGAACACTCAAATTAACAAAACACATTGTTAATTTCGACTGGTTTAGTTTCATTTATTAATTTATTTTGCACCGCTGTGAAAGTTTCGCCATCGATTTTTTCACCACACCTTAAAATATAAATAATTTTACTATGACATTAAAATATTAAAAATTACTTAAAGTAACAGAAGTAAATATTTCAGACTTGCGAATATGCTCACAGGATGGTTATCCGGGAGATCCGCACCTGTACAAGTTTCCAGAGGCAGTTACCGGTGGAAAACGGTAATAAAAGTGGTTATTGGTGTTGTCTGGTTGGAAGATTCCAACCCCTGCAATAGAAAAACGTGAATCACTAGTATAAAGTGAGAATATGCGCCTATCTACTTTTACAAAAATATGGTCCCCGTCATTCTTGTGAAAATTACTTGGCGCTCGTGTCGGTTTCGGTTTAGAAGTTATAGTCAACTGTATGCCTGTAACTTTAGTTTTTTATCCTTGGAACCGATTGAGATAGCAATATAATATCGTCACTAATTGAAATAAGGTTTTAGTGTCTTTATATTAGCTAATGACAGTTTTTTGCGCTACAGCATTATTCGATTATCGGCTCAAAATAACTGATTTATAGTTTAAAACAAAGCACGCCATTTTTCATTCAAAGCTGATAAGAAATATTTGCATACTTCATTTGGAGATAAATTCTAATTATACTTTATTTGGAAATAAATAAGATTCAGTTGTCAATTTTATAGTTTATTTATCATTGGTTTTTAATATTCTTCCTAGATTATTCAAAATGACAGTTTATCATATCTATTACATTTACTTTATTTTGGTAATACTCAACATTTAATTCTGTTCAGTACTTAAGAAGTATGCAAAATTAATATCCTTATGTACAAATTTATTAAATACGCCGGAATTATTTTTAAACAGTTTAATGCGAAAAAAGATTGTTCGAAATTTAAAATCAAAGCAGATATTAAATTCGATCAGACAAATTACGAAAAACATAAGAACAGAATTTGTTTAGAAAACGGATTTTCTGCTCCATATTACTTTTTGGACTTTCTTTCTTTCAGTTGTAACTTCAATTCTTCATTTTCCTTCTTTAACCGAATGAATTCATTCACAAAGGGATCGGTTTGCAAAAGAATACTTAGCGCATCCCAGACAGCTTCGGTGTTGGTATTTTGTTTGCTCCATAAATTGAAATTTTGCGTGAAAATTTGCCATTTATTCATTTCTAATTGGAACTTCAGTTCTGATTCCAATTTTTCAAAGCGCATATCAATATCTATCAACAATTTCTTAAAGTCTGTGTGAACGGCTGTCGCAGGAACTGAAACCTCTTCAGCATCCTTAACTTCGCTTCCCTGATCTGAGTGCTGATCTATGCGATTTGGCGTACTTTTCCGATCGGCGGGTAGAATCTGCAACCGACTCATCAACGGTAACTCCATCACAGGGTTTTCCTTATCACTTTCCGTGGTTGTGTTTTGCAGTGAGAGCTCTTCTTGAATTTGTACCAATTTACTGTTGATCATATGAGTGAGATTGTTGCTTCGTTCACGCAGTGGTAACATCGAAGATCCTAAAGTAATGTAATTCTAAATCTGTGCATAAAAAACATATTAATGAAAATTTACCTCCGCATCCATTTGTTGATTTCTTGCAATCAATCGAGTCACATAAGCCCGTCGATGATGAATTGTTGCAACTGTTAGCAACTGGTCCGTCGCTCCTGGGTTTCCGCTTCAATGCGTCCCAACAGTCATAACTATCACGGCAACCAACGGAGCGAGAATTTATCTTCTCTGATGCCCTGCTAACCTGAATATCCAAAAAGTCACTGAATGAATCACACTTTCCGCGCACTAAACCATCTGATGCTTGCATGTTAATGAAATCGCCATCATCGCCATGACATTGAAGTTCTGTCTTATCAGTTTCCGTTACGTCTGTGGTGAATGCTGTGTTGCCAGGGGTAGCAAAGCTGGTTCTGGCATCACCATCATAAGGCACAAAAGCTATCCGTGTAATGCCACATTCATGAACTTTCTTTACAGCCAGAGGCAATTTTGTGTTACGCACATCATGCGATATTAGCTCGCCTTTGAGGTTTCCCACACAAATAAATGTGCCACATTCAGAGAGCGCTACTGTCGAAAGTGGATGACAGTGATGCAACTGAAGTGGCTGCATCTTGCGTCGTGTATCGAAAATGTTAATAAGACAGTCAAAGCCAACGCTCACAAGAGTATCGGGTGAAGCTGCTGACATGCAGAGATCGCGACAAGGCGCAGCATGTGAATCGATATTGTGGAATATTTTTTTCTTAGCATGAATATCATAAATTGTGACCGCACCCTTGTAGGAAGCTACGCATAAATGAAAACGCTTAGATGGATGAAAACGTGTTAATGTTGAACTGAAAAGTGAAGAGCTGCATTATGAGAATGATAAGGCCAATTCTATTATTACTTTCCATCAATATTCAAGGTATCGATTTTGGCACGAGTTTTAGTGCCGTAAATAATTATCTCCCCGCTTTCTAGTACTGAAGAAATATATTCGTCGGATGCGTTGAAATCGAGATGCAATACGCACTTTCTAATACCCTCTAAAAATTAAGTCCACATACAAATAGTTTAATGTATGGAATATTAATTATTTAAATGCTCACTCTGAGACAGATTACCTGCATTATATTTATGCACACACTCTGAGGTGGCATAGTTGAACAAGGATACTTGTCCGCTCGACAGACCAACACCAATCTCATCCACAGACTGTTTTCCACCAGCAACGCAGTAAACATTTTCCATGTTAACTTTACGCACGCGCTGAATCTCTTTTCCTGCAAAGACCTGTTTGAATTTTGCTTTCCCAATAAATTTAGCTCCTTAGCTTACTCTGACTTTGCACATCCTTGATACGCAAGATTTCAATACCAGTTTTTTTGTTAACTTCGACAAAAATCGGAGTTTGAGCACAAAATTGAAAATCTGTGATACCACCGTCTGCATGCGCATATACATACTTTGTTTCTAAATTTTTAAATGATGTAAGAATGCTGGAGTCCCCAGTCGACAGCAAATGCATTTTCTGTGTACTTTTAATCGTCGAGAAAAAAATTTTAGTAAAAACTTGTTGCTTTTAAAAGTAAAATTCTGACAGCTCATTCATTAAATATTTAACTGGAATAATTTGATACAAAAGATACTGGCGGCATTTTATTGTAACTAGTACTTGATTGTCAAGAAACGAATGCGGCTTAAGACTAGTTTAGAGAAGCAACTAGAATTTTTTTCGTATGTGCCCCTGTAAATACCAGAGATGGAACAAGTTCATAATAGGTTCATAATAGTTCCCATAGGAAAAGTTCATAATAGGGTCCAATGAAATTTTTTTACCGTTATTGTTCACCGTAAACAATGTGAGGAGGAGAAAATTTTGTCGTGAGGGTCCGCCATTTTGGATTTAGAACCTTCCAAACATTCAATAAACACAACGTTGTATCACTGTAACCCATCGAGATATCATGCCGGCAGTTGTAGCGTTTCAAAGGTTTTCCGTTGTCTACCACTAAAATAATATACCTCTTTGTCGGAGGCAATTTTCAATAATAATAAATAACAACTATACTCGCATGTAATTATTATTCATTTCCGTGAATAATCGGGCTTGAATCCCTGTTGGTTTTAGTAATATAAAAATCTTAAAATTCTTAAAAATATACAACTTTTTTATGCACAAAGGAATGAAAAAGTTCATAAATCAT
Source organism: Physocephala rufipes (assembly GCA_963966595.1). Lineage (NCBI taxonomy): Eukaryota > Metazoa > Arthropoda > Insecta > Diptera > Conopidae > Physocephala > Physocephala rufipes. The sequence continues at coordinate 48,175,073 of OZ016502.1, read as the reverse complement.
ATTGCTTGTGTATTGGAATGATTTTTAAACAATTTTTATCGAATTGTTTTAGAAAACAACATTTTTAGAACGAATTATATAATAAACTAGAAATAATACAACCCTGATAAGGTAAACTTTGACATAGGGGGTTATTCTGGCCTAGCGAACGATCTTGCTTAATGACATTTGCTTCGCTAAATGCCCTCGTTTCTTTTTTTCCGATTCTACCCAAGTGAATGAACGAGCATTTCATTAACCAGCGACAAGCAACAACAGCTATCATACTTCTTACGTCTTCTCGCTAAAAATGCGTATTCTGCTCACATTCACTGCGCGAACGAGCTGTCATACTGAGAGAACTCTGAAAGCTGGTCCTTAGAGGCCATTTGTCGACCAAAGGGTTGAGATTGAAGCAATAAAATTATTAATTATTCTATGGGAAATCAAACATTGGAAAATTGCAGGTTATTATGCGAGCAAAATAAGGAAAAAATATTTTGTGATAATTATTTAAAAAACAGTTCTCAAGTTGTGCTCAGTATGTGCCAAGATTTGGATAGATATGAATGGAAGGACCAAAAAAAAAAATTGGCTTCCAACGTAGCAGAGCTGAAGAACTCAAATACACGATTCCGCACAAAATTTTTTATAATTGTTTTACAGATTACCACCTGTCAAAAACTAATCGTTTAGGAATGACATCACAATAACAATTTAATGCATAAACTACTGGTGTCATCTATTGCAATATGTGCGAACTTAAGCAATGTAAACAAAAGAGTGGGAAAACTGGAGAAATGACGTAAAGCTCACTTGTAGTGAACGAAGTGAAGCCAGAATATGGTTTTCTAGGCGAGCTCGTTCGCTTGAAGCGAAATTCACGTTCGTTCGGTGAAAAGCCAGAATACGCCAGATAGTAGCTTTTCTATCCCAAAAGAGCTTTCTTCCAGTGAGGTTTGCGTTAGAATAACGAAAATCACAATATTCGTCTCAATTTGTGATCCTCACAAATTTTTGTGACGATGCGCCAAAATCGGCCTGTAAGAGATAGGACACCTCGCCCTAATCAGAGATAAATAGTTAGGACACTTCGCACTAAACCACGTGCATTTCCTCTATACAATCACAGAATGGTACAAATTTAGAATTTGGAATTTGGTAATTATTTCTTAAGAAACGCGTTCTCATCAATCAAAAACATGGGTTTTGAGTAGAGGGTATTTTTATTTTAGGTGTCAAAGGTTTGGTGAATATGGTTGAGCCTTCTGAGGGTTTTGATTAATTTTTTTACAAAATTTGCCTCGTGATTGTTCAACAATGAACAGGGAGATAGTTGTGTTGAAATTATATATTGTTTTTAATCTCTCAAGCTCCCAACATACAATATTTGGTAATGAGTTGTGGGACTTACTTCTCCATGAGACGTCGTTACAATCGTAGGAGAAATCACACCACTTTTGTTTATGCGCGGCGAAACTTGTTGCTTTTTTCTGGAAATTAATTGAAAGCAAACAATAACAACCATATGCCAAAAATTCACGCATAGTGTTCGGGATGTAAATAATGCACAAAAAATAGACGTCAAATCACTTTTTCACGTGGTGAATTGGGATTGTCCTCTTTATCTCTGATACTAATAGTTTTACATTTTAGTTGTGTTTTATTAATGAACTGCATAGGCTTTGCCTCTACCAGATATAAAGAGATAGGACACTCAATTCATCACGATAAAAAGTGATTTGGCGTCTATTTTTTATGGATTGTTTACATCACGTACACTGTACGTGTAATTGTGCCATATTGTTGTTATTATTTGCTTTCATCTAGTTTCCTGAAAAAACAACATGTTTCACCGCCGATAAACAAAAGTGGTGTGATTTCTGCAATGATTGTAACAGGGTCCCATAGAGTAGTACGTATCTCAACTCAGTACCAAATATTGTATTTTAAAAGCTTCAGAGACCAATAACAATATCCAATTTCCACACAATTATTTCCCTATTCATCGTTGAATAATGTTTTAACTACCACGAAGCAAATTTTATGAAAAAATTAATTAAAAGCCCCAGAATACTCGACCATATTCACCAAATCTTTGACGCCAAATCCAAAGCACTTACTACTCGAAGCCCATGCTTTTGATTGATGAGAACGCGTTTCTTAAGAAATAAGTACCAAATTCCAGCAATATTTGTACAATTCTGTGAGTGTATAGAGCAAATGCATGTGGATTAGTGCGAAGTGTCCTATCTTTTTATCTCTGACTTATACAAATGACATTTACCAAGGTTTTGTACAGGGTTCTATCCGGGTTATGGGCAATTTGTAAAAATTCCCTCTTTTGTGGATGCAACCAATTTCATACATTTGAAATATATAAGCAAACTTAGAGCGTCAAGGCTAGCGCCACATTCAAAATACCCCTGAACGGTTAAATACGACTTCTTTTAAAAAAATTTTAAGCATATTTTGCATATCAGAATTTTAAAACAACTTACGAACGCAAATGCACAGGACACACAGGAACAACAACAAGTAATTTTGTTTTTGTGTAGTTTCCGCTTTTGAGGTGTCAAATTTTATTTACAAATAACTCACCGTTTTTTTAAAAAAATCTCGTGGGGGTCTAATAGGTCTAATAAATGCAGTTTTTCAGTTTATTTTCTTCATTCAAATAGATTTTCTTAAAGACACATTTTTCCGTTATAAATTTTGTTTATTTAATTATATTTCACGTCGCAAATATTTCTTTAATTTTTAGAGAGACAACAGAAATATACAGAATATGTTCCTTAACTTCTTTATTTTAGGTTAAAGGCTGCTTTATTACCTTTAACCACATTTATTTTTTGGCAAGAAGCGGAGTGATGGGTTTATTTATTCGAAGGAGCTCTTGTTTCCGCTGACTTTCTCGTTCACCATATAAATCCAAATGGCGTCCATAATACCACACTAGAATATCGAATATCATCCCGAAAGCAGTCAATACTGGAACAGTGATATGTATTAGATTTTTTGTTGTGTAAAATTTTAGGCGCGATTAGAAAGGCAAAATAATGTGTAATAACGCGCATCCTGTGCGTTGTCTACTTACAAACCGCAACGCCATTCACTAGGAAACGGAAGGAAGTCTGATCGTACAGCTGACAATTGCCATTGCCATTGCATGTCTTTGTCCATAACAGACAGGTGGAGTCAATGATGTATCCAAAGATGATCGGCCCTGGTATGAGAGCGAATAAACTAATTAGAGTTAGGGATAATCCCTGAGCAAATGATTTATCCTCAGTTGTTACGGCACGGTAGTTTACCAATAGGTTGCCAATACGACCCGAAGCACCAAACCAATGGATGATCATGGAAGCCGTTGAAAACATCCAGAAAGAGACGTTGCAATCGTCCAAACAAATACCGGGTCTCAGACTTTCTTTTACAAATAATTGTATATGTGGTATAATTGAGAGCTTTGAGAAAGCTCCAGTTTGTAATGAATCTCTAGTAATCGTTGACGAACTGTTGGCCGAAATGTTAGTTGGAGTTGTCGTTGAACTAATAATTTTGAAGTCTTCATTAAGTTTTTCTGGGACTAACCTCAGCGATCCTTCGGGAGTGGGACTGGTTAGAAACGTATCAGATGAAACATGGTCTTGAGTTATACAAGAACAATTTGTGTAAACCTGAAAAAATAAACAATATTTTTCGAAGGAGTCGGAGGATTGAGAAATGTTTTGTTCATATTATTATACTTTATCTCCGGCGGTCCAAGATTGGCAGCCAGCGTGGCACGGAGAAAAGTAAGTGGTCTTGGTGGTCTCGTGACAAATAGGTGAATACGGAACGTCATCACATAAACAGTTTAAATTGCACTGTGTACTAATGTTAAGTCTGAAATGGCGCATAAAACAAAATATCGGTACAAAATACACACAACATACCTTCCTTCGGGAGATAATGAGATAGGATCTATACAGTACATAAATATATACGAAACTTGACCGATTACATAGACTCCGCCAACGATAACATTCCACATTAACACTTTATTAGGACTTGGCTTTTTCTTGGAAATGATAACACCAGAACCGATCAGACCTATTATCATTCCAATAATTGAAACAGGTCCAACCACAATTGTAGCACTCTGTGGATCTTTATGAAATTGTACTTCCATGTACTTGGTTAAAAAAGTCATATAACCAGTAGCCCCCAAAATGTAAAATATGCCAGAAATTATATTGAAGATAAGAAGTTTATTGCACAATAATCGCTTAAGAGCAATTGGAAAATCTGAAAATAAAACAAAAAATGAAGTTATTAAATATTCAAAATTCCTCAAATCGGGTTGTGTACCTTGCAATTTTGGAAAATCAGTGATCGAAGCCGTCGAGGGGAAAGCCCTTCTCAATGGTGGCAAGGTTTCACTCGGTTGTATATTTGTATTATTGCGAAGTGCTTGAGGCATGTGTGAATTATGTTTATATTTGATGTATTGACGGCTAGGCAGAGTTCTAGGAAACAGGCCAATGAGGCCGGATAGAAGTATCATCAGCGTACCTAAAACAATCCAACCGAACCACCATGCCCCCAACCACCGAGGATCTGTTTTATCAATAATAGGAGTTTTTGTGGGATCGATGAACATATTCAGTGAGACATAACCTGAACATTAAATAACACATTGAAATCTAGTATGATTCAGCTATTTTTTGTCTTTGTACTTCTACCTAAAAAGAACCCAAATATAGGCCCAATCATTCTCAATGACATGGCCACCGCAAGCATTAACGGTGTATTGGTTTTTTTGGTGTTGTCGTCAAGATAGGTTTGCCCTAGTGAGTAATACAGGGTGTTGCCTATGCCCAGAATGAACTGTGAAAGGAAAATTAATGCAAGCGGTATAAAAGAGGTCAGGTTTTCACAATCCTTTTCAAATTCTATAGAATGGCGACACAAATAGTGTCTACTGTTTTGCGGCGATGACCTCTATGAATAGAAAGAGATGTAGAGGATTAATAAGTGAATATACAATGCATATGGTATCATATAAGAATAAAGAAACTGAGAGATTCCCGCGCTAAATTCAATCGTTCACCTACAACCAAAGCCGAAGCGATTGAAGTTCTATTCAATGAGTTCGAAATCCTTGAATCACCGGAGTTTATATGCTCCTTCGTCAGTTGAAGAACCTCACCACCTGCACTGTAAATAAAATGGGGCAACGCCAGTATGAAACATGAGACACCACATAAAATTATGCCCCATGCTATCCAGCGAGGCCGATTGCGTTGTCCGCCCACATACGAGAGCAGCAGCGAGAAAAGTATCTGAGAGATTTCATTACCGCTTAGTATAATCCCTGAAATACGAAAGCAAAAGAATAAAAAAATACCACACGAAAAGGAATATTGATCTTTTAACCTGTGGTCTGACTCGGTATTTTAAAGCGTTTTTCGATGGTGGTAAGCGTGACAACGAAGTACATGTACGCCATGGCTTGGGTGGTACCCAATATACCGTAGACAGCCATAAAAGTTTTGGCAGTGGCGTAAGGCTGTAGCCAGGTGGGATTCCAGCAAAATATACCGCACATATTCTGACGGTTACGAGTGCTGGACCGAGTAGTCGCGTATCTGAAATTTCTCGATTTTTGTTGGTCTCCTTTAATTCTCTAAGATCAGTCAAAGTTTTCGAATTGTATCAGTGTTGAATCCACAGCCTTTCTTACGCGCCGAAATTCAGGTAAATCTTAAGTTTCGAACAAATGTTAATACGAGTATTTTGAACGCTCAAATATTACTCCTTAATTCCAAATTAGATTTCACTTTAGAACACCTGGATACTCATACTTGCACATAATTTGGTATGTATGTATGTGCATAGGAAAATGCTTATAAAATCTGGATGATTAAAATTTATTGTTTAGTGATAATTTTTTCTGATTATACTAAATCAATCGAAATCAATCGAACTCGTAAACAAGAGTAAAGCCAACAAAGCGATATTAAAGTTAAAAAGATAATAAATATATATTTTCAACAAAGATAAGACATCGATTTTATATCAATTTGTGCGATGCACAAACAGTTTCAATTAATTCGTCTTTAGATTCTCCGAATTTTGTTACTTTTCATTGAATTTGTGAAGAAAATTGTCGAATGTCCGGAAAACAAATAAAGAAAAAACAAAATGAACCACTTCATCAATCAGTGCCACTACAATATTATTACAAGAATAGTTCCTTTCAATAAATCTGCCAGTTTTAGGCGTCTGTGATTTGGGAATAATAAAATGAATGTTTATAATAAATATAATAAGTTAGATCAATTTCAAATTATTTGTGTTCGTGAAATAGAAGGCTTTGGTAAATTTGAATAAAGGTTCTAAATCTAAAAGACCTTGTAGAATGTTTTCTAAACCTTTGTTTGGTGAAATCATTGAAAGGAATAACCGAGCAAATTATGTATTAAATCTGAAGATTTGCCAATGAGTGTCACGGTTGAAAGAAATCAGATACTAATTTTGCCACTTCTGATGCGTTTTATTCGATTAAATCGATTAAATTTAATAAATTTCATTCAAACATTTCAAGATATTATTAATCATTAAATTTCATTAAATTTCAAGATATTATTAAGATAGATTAATCGTGTTTTACTTGCGATGATTAGATTTTAATTTGAGAATTTGTGATTTCGTAATAATAGTCGTCTTGGCCGCGATGCTAGGCGAACTGAATATTTCGTCAATGAGAATAAGAAGTTCATGAAATAATTTTTGTTTTTGGACGAAGAAAGAAAGGATTGGTTCACTTCAGATTTAGATAAATACTTCAATCTATCTTGGGGTTAACTGATAAGGAAACCTCTTTTTTCGTAAATTTCGTAAAATTTTCATAAATCGAGAAAATTTCCTCCCATCTACTAAAGGACACAGTTATATTAAAAATACTGCCAATATATGCAATCATTTCGAACTTTTTAACTTTTTGAGGACAATCCCAAATTTCCAAAAACGCAGCAATTATTTGAAATGTATTAGAGTTAATTCAAATTGTCGAAGTTACGCAATTAAAACATATACAAATAAAACAATTACAAACAAAATAATATTCAATCCGAATTTTCAATTCTGAAAATATCGAAAATTCTAAAGATCGAATATCAATCATCTTAATTTCTATACCATACACGTTAAGAGAAATTTCTCATCTAACCCATAGAAGGAGGTAAAGCAAGTTTGGAATTGCATAAAAATTCCGCCACAAAATCACCCCTGATTGGATTAGATTCGTCCGTCTGTTTGTCTCTGAAATGCACAATTCATGGACAACGAGTTGAATTATCGATTTGAATGTTAGAATTATTGTTCAGTATTTATAGTTTATACGGAGTTTACTGAAAACTGAGCTATCTCTTTCTTGGGAGTTGTATTGAAAATAGGTAGAGTGGGTGAAAAAGATTCTCCTACTTCTATTTTGGAATTACCACGACCTCTTTCTGCAACTACTACAACAAAATTGGATACGAGCTTCGACTATACCGATGGTGACCGCTAATTTTTATTACTTTAAAGTATTTAGTTGGACCATTTTATTTCATTCAAAGAAAGTATTTTATTTTATTGTTCGACTTTTTGTTAATAGATCTGTTAATACAGTGACTTTCTGTGAAACATAATTTTTTTCTCTCTGAATTATTACTGCAATCTGCTAACATTACTGCATTTAATCCCACATTTTTGAAATAATCCTTTTTTTGTCACTCGATTTGGTGGCGTTCACAAGTTACATAGACATATTCTTCGCCCTTTTGTCCCTCCATCCATATTTTTAATTCGTAATAGATTCGACATTTATTTGAACTTCAACAAATTAACATTTAAACGAATACAATACCCGTTATAAAACATGAAGTAATTAGTTTCGTTATTATAGTTCAACATTTATCCTTATAGGCTTCTTGTCGGGATTTTCCATTCTGTCATTAGTTCCTATATCTATTAGGCAGATGATACCCGTGAGACAAATAACAATCATTAGGCCCATTGTAAAAATGCCACACATAATGGCTGGAGTGAAGTAACCTACACAATGCCACGGATCGTTAAAATGAAAACTCGTTGCATTCTTTTGAGGTTTCGATCCTCCTTGGAACTGTAACTGATACCACGTGAGTGTATTTATGCCGCTCGTTACGACTAGTTTTCCGCAGAAATAGGACATCATGTTTGGGGTATAGACGTCTTTAGGATTGAAGATGATATCGTATTTAGATAAACGAATCTCCTGTAGGATATAATAATCACCAGACTGTATTAGTCTAAGCACCACATCTCCCAAGGTTACGTTTAATTCGAAGTTTTCTGACTGCATATTTATGGATCCCATTTCTATATCGTGTTCCCCATCGGAATTTTTTAATATCAATTTCTTGCAATATATCGCGAACAAAGGATCTCTAAGAAAAATTGAAGAAGGAACATTGTTTGCTCGAGTCACACGTTGAGGGCTTCTTCTATCTACTGCTTTAATATTTCCCCCAATTCCGGTATATAAAAATGACATTGGACAGCTCTCATCAATTTTCTGGCATGTCTTGGCAATAAATGTATCTGGGTAAGAAATAAATCATTCCAAAAAATTCTCCATTCTCAACAAATTGTTAAAAAATATACCGTGTCTGGTTAACAACTTTTGAAAATCTTCTCCTGTCGATGAAGTGAGGTTTACAATGGTTACCCGTCCAACTTCGCAGAGATTTCCATCATCAATAACCGAATCGGGGTCATCTGTGATGACCGTTATTCTGGCAGCTTTAGACCGAAGAGCCTCAATAGGATTTGCAACGCTGACGTAATAAATTCTGGGAACCGCATGCATCAAATAACTGTGACATAAATTCCCGGCGGGATTATAAAAAAGGAAGTCCCTGGTAGTGAGCTAAACAATTGCAAAATGTATGAAACGCTTTTTGAAATAATTAAGTATAATGTCATAAGGATACGTTTGCTTCCAGGAATACTAGAACCGCTTGACGCTTAAGCAAAGATTTCATTATATTTCCAAAATCGTTCTGTTCAATTGTCGATAACGCTGGCTTCGTCATTGGCATCGTCGCGCTAAGATAAATAATATTGGGAAAAAGAGAAGAAATTACTCCAATGATCACCTTCTCGAGCCCCAAAGTAAAACGGGTGTCCCATTCTTTACTCCATCTACAGACCAAATATTTAGAGGGAAACTTAAAAGAATTATAAATACATAATTCAAGACTTTCGCCATTAGCTAAGAAGAAATTTATATAATAAATAATTAGCTGCTTGATAAGTTTTGCAAAGGTTGCAACAAAACGAAAATTTATTTTTATTTGAAATTTCTCTTACTCTAACTCTATTAAATCAAACAAGTAAGGGTGTTGTCTTCGGCCTGGCCGAAGCTCAAACATCCTGCACCCCGATTCCTATTCCTAGAGTATTCCTAGAAGAGACTCAGTAATTAATATAATATTTTTGCGGTGACATTACATATTAACATAAAATTATACTTTCATTATGTAACAGGCATGTTTCTTCTGTCGCGTGTCTCTTAAATATGCGCCGATAGTTATCCACGCTATCTCAAAAGCAGCGATAGGACATAATGCAGCCAAATCACAATTTTAGTTTTATTGTTTAATATTACTGAATAGACACATCCCTAAGTTTCAGAAGAGAAAAATGGATTACTGCCATATTACACCACAAACTTTTGTTTGGCCAAACGGCATAAAAGTACGTATTTTTCATACAAATAAGGCTGTTTTCGTGGTTGGAGGTGAAAGTTCTCCGTTTTCACTATTTTGTGTAACAGGGGGGAGGGGGTAAGTAAACGTTAGGTTCACTATTACAAGAAAACAATATCGTGCAGAAGTTTGCGATGTAATATGGGCTCTGTCCATTTTCCGTTTTTGACATCGAGAATCTGTATTAATATATTTACAATGCTGCCATCGTGGGATATAAGGTTCGCAATCGCTTGGATTAAACGTTGAATTTATTAAAATAATACGCCAAGTGTAATAAAATATTACAATAAAAGAATATTCCTGTCATTTATGTGACAATACCTCCACACCCTCTCCTACAACAGTTCTTTTCTGCAAATCACGCCCACTTTTTACTAACCTGCTTTGATGTTATTACCCTGTACTTGTTTTTTTGAGGAAACTGTCAAGGGCATACGTATATAAACTTACAGAAAGAAAACTATTCGCTAATATCAATAAATTCAACAGATTTAAAGATATATATATATATATATATATATATATATATATATATATATATATATATATATATATATATATATATATATATATATATATATATATATATATATATATATATATATATATATATATATATATATATATATATATATATATATATATATATATATATATATATATATATATATATATATATATATATATATATATATATATATATATATATATATATATATATATATATATATATATATATATATATATATATATATATATATATATATATATATATATATATATATATATATATATATATATATATATATATATATATATATATATATATATATATATATATATATATATATATATATATATATATATATATATATATATATATATATATATATATATATATATATATATATATATATATATATATATATATATATATATATATATATATATATATATATATATATATATATATATATATATATATATATATATATATATATATATATATATATATATATATATATATATATATATATATATATATATATATATATATATATATATATATATATATATATATATATATATATATATATATATATATATATATATATATATATATATATATATATATATATATATATATATATATATATATATATATATATATATATATATATATATATATATATATATATATATGTAATTATATATATATATATATATATATATATATATATATATATATATATATATATATATATATATATATATATATATATATATATATATATATATATATATATATATATATATATATATATATATATATATATATATATATATATATATATATATATAATTATTATATATAGATTTTTTTAATATTTTATCGACCGCAAAATTTTGATATATCGTCGAGGCCAATGTCGCGAGAGTTTCTTTCTTGTTCTAGCATTGTACTTTACGATGGGCTTATGTGATAATTTTTTCCGATAATTTTCAGTAACTCAGAAATCATTTAACAAGTAAATTGGCTTCCAAGAATTAATAATTACTAGAAACTACCGAATAATTCAGTCATTCGTTAGTGATATTATGTAGTAATTTGTTGAACACTGGCCAATATTATTTGGAGTTCTTGGCCATCATATGCAAATAAATTTCGATCTTCTTCTCATTAAGAGTTACGAAAAGGTCGCGAGAGACTTAAAATGTGCAACGGCATTATCTAGCTCTACTAGATGTCACTAAACCTCGAGCAAACTGAACGAATTCGGGTTGTCGCCTCCTAACACTAAAATTAACTTTAACCGTATTCTCAAATAGGTTACTGATTTAGAAATCGGACCAACAGAAATAGTTAGATGAGATACGGTGAGTCTGGGAAGACGGTGTCGCAAAAAAAATTATAATTGACTAATAATTGATTAGCCAAAACAGGGAGAGACAATTACAAACGACGGAAACACCTCTAGAAAATCTTTTTCGGATCCTGGTACGGCTTCCGTATTTATATATCTAAATGCACAATTTCACAAAAGTAATAAATGAACTAAAACAGTAGAATTATTTATTTTCATCGAATATTGAAGTTAGCAAAAAAAATTTTTGAAGTCGAGTTAATTTGCATGATGGGGATCAAAAATTGTTTCGTTGCAGTGATTGTCATTAATTGATTGTATGATGCAATATAAAGCTGAGCTTAATTTGATTCAGTTTCATCTGGAATTTATTAGTGACGCACAAATCCAAAGCTGAATTGTTGTTAATATACTTACGGATATTTCCATAGAATATAATAATATAAACCAATATCACTGATGTCTCTCCAACATTATTTCTGGTTCCCCGTGCCGCGCTAAAGTTCTATTCAATTTTAAATTCATTTAAAAAGCCACACCTATTGTAATTAATTATATTAGATTTTATTTCATTAGAAATTTCTAGAATATATTTTTTTATATTTCTATTTATTTTGCTACCTTTAATTCTGATTTCTAGAATTATTTTTTCGTTTGCCTGTTGCAAAATTTTTAATTTCCATACTTTTTGTCAAAACAAGCAAGACAACAATAAAAAGTATAGAAGATTACAAAATGATTAAGAGTGTATAAAATATTTAACCGAGTTTTATAATTTTAATTAGCACTTCTAAGCGTCTGAGGACGTTCCACTTGCGTGAAATAATTCAGGTACTTTCAACAAAATGGCGCAATTGCGAAAACTATTACAATGGAAAATCATGTAAAAATAGATCACGTAAAAAATCACAATTTCGACTTAACAAAATTCTTAGACATATAGACAAAGTCTTCTCATATAGTTAAGACCGGAACTGAGGCCAATTATGAGTAGGATCTGTTGACCGCGGACCTTCAATGCACGCCAGGCAAAACTTGCCAGGGTCGAGAACACTTTCACAGGACTCCAGTCACTGAGTCCAGCTATATTACGGCAAGCAGCTCGCATTAAATATGTTGTATTGGACTCAAGGCCGGAAATGATGAAACGACCACCTAAGAAGAAACAAAAGTGACAGTCACACTTTCTATTCTCTCTCCTCTCCTTTTTACTGCTTATCTCTCTCTGTCTTTTTATGTCCCTACCTCTCTTCAAATAGAAATCATGTTTTCTCGAGTAACTCCAGTTGCCACCACTGTATTTGAAAGCATTTTTGCTCAAAAACTCCACCCGATATTCCAGCGTGCGCATGTTCTCCTCGATATTCGAATACTTCACGGAACGGATGTCCAGCTCAAAACCGTCAGTAAATAATCGTCGCAACTGAAACCGAGAGGGACCGATCGGTTTCTGGCCAGACTTTAATTTCACAGTACGTTCGAGCATGCCTAACGGATTGGTTACTCTGCACTTGTAATCCCCGAATTGTGTCTCGTTTTGAACGTGAATTTGCAGCGTCGAGCCATAGTCGGCATCAATAATTCGATAGTTTGTACCTTTTATGGCTCTGCCATCATGAGTCCAGGTAAAAGAGGGAGGAGGTTCACCCAGTGCTTCACATAAAATATTCACAGAACTCCCAACATAAGCATATTGAACTCCAGTAGAGTCCATGTTGAACCATAGTGGTTTGTCTGTACGAATAAGAGATGGTGGTAAAAGAGGGAATGGGTGTAGGGCGTTGAGATTTGTAAAGTGACATTCTTGACTTACGTTGAATTCTTAATAAAATCGTTATTTCGTCAGAATCCGAGAATGTCGGCGTAATTCTTATGGCCCGACATGTATATTCACCAGCGTCCGCTTGGGAAACATTCTTGATGAAAAGCCCGTCAGATATTCTCTTGTGTTTGGTAGAATTGGACGCTGAATGTTAAATGTTTCAAATGTTGTTAGAAAAAACTTTTGTTAGAATTCGATGGGGTAATATATTGCTTACTATTTATGCTTTCCCCGTAATAGAGCCAGTATATATCTGGGGCAGGATCGCCCTGGACAAAGCAATTAACTGTTGCATCACGACCTTCACGCACCGACTGCACCAATTCCGTGTTTGTGAAAGAGATTTTCTCTTTAATTTATTCCATTTCAATTAATTAAAACAGATCGAGTCCAAAATTATAGAAAATGAATAAGGAAGAACGTTAGATTAGATTCCTTTTGATCGAGTAAATCGAAGAAACATACGATTTACAAGCAGTTCAAATGATTTTTTCATTTCTCTATTATGTGTGGCAACAATTCCGAGCATGTCTTTGTTGTCTTGTGTCAGAGTTGCTTCGCATGTCCAGTTGCCTTTATCCTCTAGATTGATGTGCTCGAATACTAAGGCTAGAAGTCCTAAGCAAATGGATTTGGTTTATTAAATAATAAGCAGTTTCAAGTTCATTGCTACGAAATTGGACGATTGGCTTTGCTGAAAGTTAACGTTACCTCGACCCAAATTTTAATATAGCCCTTATATCATCCCTTTAATAAATTCCCCAAATTTAATACCATCATCAGATTATCAATTAGGCAGACAACGCTCCACCAATAAAAATTTGTTGATTACCATTAACCGAGAACCTTAATTACGTTTTTTTAAATAATGTTTTAAATATTTAATTACAAGCTTTTTTAACAAAGCAATAGTATGCCACTGTAATTTTGTGCTATCTATTTTATTAGTTTATGATACCGATGTATTTAATCGGTATTACTTCATTTCATAGCATTTATTAAAACACAGTAAATACGTACCTTTTCTCCTTTCAATATGAACACGCCCCTTGGTATTGTCTGTAGGCGTACCGCTTGGATTCATCCAATTTGGTTTTATATCCTTGTGCGCCGTTTCACAAAATATGATGAAGGAATCATTAACAAAGTGTGTCAACGATGGCGTAGTTGGCTTCAGCCATAACAGGCTGTCACCAAGACCATCTTTTTTACCAACTATTTATTGAAAATCAAACAATCAAACAATCAATCGAACAGTCAGTCAATCAATCAGTTAGGTGGGGAACACCATGTGAAAACATACATTAACGTGTATGGACTTGTGTTCGGTAACTGAATTGGTTGACATGTCATTTCATTAAAAGAATCCAATAAAATCAAATAATGTTATCAAAACTATAAGTATTCAAACTCGCCACGATGCGAAATCTTCAAAAGACTCTATTATAAAATTCTTCATTGCATTAATTTCGCGAGTCTTATACGAGGTAGGAAGGAACTGTTACAAAACAAAATAATACAAAAGACGAAATTCAAAATGACTGCAGCACCGAAATGACTGCTTATGACTAGTTTGTCAATATTTTACATTTTATATTTTGAGGATTTGTTGATTTAAAGATATATGGAAAGGATAAAGCCATTCTAGGAGCACATTTTGTGCAACAGGATTTTACTTCAATGATAGGGGTTTTTCTTCTATTCAAGGCGCACTTTTTAAGGGCAAACCATTTAGATTACTGTGTGGCCATAAATTTATATAATTTTTGTCATGTAGCAATTTAGAACTGAATGAAAAAAGAGTTGATATACACTATTTGCACACTAAATTGTCGCCTCCTAAATGATGTCAGGCTGGTCTGGGGTATATTTGGGGAAAACTAAATGGAATTAAAATAAATGTGGCAAGAATAGTCACGAGGGGTACTAGTTTTGAGCTTAAATTACTTCAGAACGGAAATAAAATTGAAACGAACTTTTATTGAAGCTTAAATATATTACGTGCATTTTCATAGATTTTATACTGAAAATTGATATTTGTTCGCTTTTGTTAGCTTATTTAAAAAAGTATTATAAGGAAGAGTAAATGAATTCAATTTTGAATTTATCTATAACAAATTTATAAAAGACTGAATGGCTTAAGAGTAAGTGTTTGCTGAACACGGCGGATTTTTTGGCAAAGTGACATCTACTTTACCGATATATGCGGATATTTCGGTTAGGAATTTTCAAACTTATAACGGATTAATATATATATATATATATATATATATATATATATATATATATATATATATATATATATATATATATATATATATATATATATATATATATATATATATATATATATATATATATATATATATATATATATATATATATATATATATATATATATATATATATATATATATATATATATATATATATATATATATATATATATATATATATATATATATATATATATATATATATATATATATATATATATATATATATATATATATATATATATATATATATATATATATATATATATATATATATATATATATATATATATATATATATATATATATATATATATATATATATATATATATATATATATATATATATATATATATATATATATATATATATATATATATATATATATATATATATATATATATATATATATATATATATATATATATATATATATATATATATATATATATATATATATATATATATATATATATATATATATATATATATATATATATATATATATATATATATATATATATATATATATATATATATATATATATATATATATATATATATATATATATATATATATATATATATATATATATATATATATATATATATATATATATATATATATATATATATATATATATATATATATGATTTTACAATGTTAGATTAACTGTTTACTTGGATTTTAACGGGACATAATAATATATTCTCACAACATCCCGTACGTATGTTTTGGGTAAAGTTCCAGTAAACAGAGTTGAATTCATCAACTCTTGAATAAATATGGATTTGTCACTTTTAGCTTTAGTAATGTCAATATGAGCAATTTTAAAAGGAATCTTAAAAAACGTAAGTGAATAAATTATAGAATCTTTTACAATTTTCTCTTAGTCAGAGTTTTGTAAACCAAAGATTAATTGAAAAAATTTCCTTAACTAACAAATAAATATTCAACTGGCGATCGGCTAAGAATCGGTTAACAAATAACCTGACCAATTATTAAAAACTAAACGCCGGTACTTGGTAAGGATTAAACTGATTTCAACCGTTTTGAAAACGTCTTTGCAAGAATCGAATAATGAATCCACGCCACCATATTGCGAATGAATGAGTCTGATTTTTAAAATTAGTTGCCATTTATCCATTGCTTTAATAAGTTTATAGAACTTTCTTAAAATTTTAAACATTTCAAATATTTTCTACGTTCAAAACCGTACCATGTCCTCTAATAAAAAAGCCCCACAAGAAGATAAGGAAAGCCTTTATAATATACATTTTAAGCTTCCATCTCCTTTTCCAGTATCACAAAAGCCTCTTATAATCCATTGGAGACATTCTTCTACTTCCGTTGGAAATTGTCCGTTGAGAACGTCCACATTTTCCACAAAATTCAATTTTTTTGGAAGTTTTTTTAATTTAAAAAATTCTTTGGAATTCACAATATTTGATTAAACTCGATATATTTAATATATTCTTCACCGTAAAAAATTTTTCACTTCGCGAAAACACACCACCGATGAGACCATTTTGATAAAATTTTTTAGTTAGGCGCTAAATTTCTTTCGTGATGTGTCCTTGAGATTTTCGCGTTCAAATGAAACTCACACCTATCAATAACCGGTCAGTTGATACCGTAAAGTATTGATATACCATGGTTCATTATATAGATGACCGATTTGCTTCCTTAAAGGCTGTTCTCTGCGTTTGATTAAACGAATTCTCGGCAGCCTGCCAGCTAATGCTCCATTTGACATTCGCGATTACATTACGATGCGCTTCTGGAGAAAGCAAAATAGCAATTGATTACGCTCCGGTGTTGATTTTGCGGCTGCTATCAAAACAGATTTCTAAATGATTCCCGAAAGGATGGCATCCGGCATGCGAGCTGAACGAAGCAAAGAGAAGCGACTGCTCTCATTTTAGGCGTACGCACCGACTCCTCAAAACACGTTCAAATCTTAGCAGTGTCAAAGCGGGACTGGAGCCACTTTGTATCCTACCGAATGCTTTATTTTGTTAGCCAAAAGTAGACCATTCGAAATGCTAGCACAGTTTTTGGCATATTTAAAATCATTTCACGAGTATCGAAATGATGTCATTTCAACTCATCTCTGTTATTGGCTAACACATGA
Organism: Physocephala rufipes; assembly: GCA_963966595.1. Lineage (NCBI taxonomy): Eukaryota > Metazoa > Arthropoda > Insecta > Diptera > Conopidae > Physocephala > Physocephala rufipes. Next base: position 48,157,210 of record OZ016502.1, on the reverse strand, counting down.
TGCCAGAAGATATTGGGATCATGTAGCTTGACGGCTGGAGAGACAGGTTGGAAGAAAGATTTCCTTTATTTTGGTTAATTGTGCGAGGACAACGAAAAAATAAAGCTTCGCAACACAAGAAAAAGCTTGAGGTTATGATTACTGTTCGAATTTATAGGTTGTGATTTTTATGTATCATAGATAAGTTTCATTTATTATAGAACAAGATTGAGATAAAGGTGAAATTATGTAGTCGGAACAGGCTTTAAAATTTAGTAAAATTTTTCCCATGCTACACATTTCAATCAAACGAGTACTGTACTAATCAAAACACTGAATTTAAGCTTTCAAAGCACACTATTTCCGTAGAGCTTTCAAACTGATGCCGTATGAGAATAGTTGCCATACTTGCCATACTTGCTTTTTGCAAACAAGAAACATGGATTGAATTCCAACTCTGTATCAGCGATAGATAGGACACTCGTTGCTGTAAAACAGAACTTCGTGATAATGTCCATATTTTATAGTCTGTTGAATCATAGAGTAAGATTAGAGTCAAGATTGTGACTTGTTATTTCTTACTCTATTTCTTACTCTATGGTTGAATTCACGGACACAATGCGTGAGAACTCGTCCGATTTCGTTCTTGTCTGATGTGCGTTTGCTAACGAAATCAACGCCATATTTGTTATCCGGCATGTTGAACACATTTTGCCCAGCTTCTATTTCTATAAAATTTTCACCAAACATATAATAATAGTGGTAGGCTTTATTTTAAGAAAATCAATGGGGAACTACTATGGTGGTCGATCCCCAAAATCAATTTCAAATATATAATTCTTAAAATCTTAAAGGAAATTATAATTATGTATAATTAATTTTTAACATCAAGGCAAATTTATTACAGTAAAATACAATTACCCGAATATCGTTTTATACCGTATAAAAACGTATACAACAGTTGTATGTACAAAAAATCAACACCCGAGCATCGTTTTATACCGGGAAGTAATTTGTAGTTCATTATAATTAAATAAATACTTTTGGGTTTTTGTTTACTGATTCACAACATTTTATTTATCAAATGATTAAAAATTAAAAAAATAGTATTTATTATGTTCAATGAATTCCTATCAATAAATTTCCTATCGCATTTCACCTATGGCTCCTTAAAATCGATACCAGTGCAAAAACGCACGTGCGAATGCCGTTGGCGTGGATCCAAATTTCCAGTGAAACTTAGACCGATTTCCTAAGAAACTTGTACCTATTTGTGAATGTATCCCAAAAATGCATATGAATTAACGCGAGTGTCCTCTCATTGTCTCTGTCTCTACTGTATCCATTTTAAGATATGATATATCTATTCCGACATGCATAAAAGGAGCTGCGAAATTCTCAACTAAAGCGCAATAAAAAGCAAAAGGATTAATTAATTAAAAGTTAGGTCTAAATACCCGACCGTTAATTGATCAGAACAAATTTTTCGTTACCCTAATTTCCTCAAAATTACTTGTAAATATGGCCAAATAGAGATAAAAACGTTTTTGGTATTTCTTTTTCATTTTTTTAAACTTTTTTATACAACTATATCCAACTTTTTGTTTTGCTTTTTTTTATTAATTTCGTTTTCAATGTCACAATGAGCTGAACAAAACTAACAAAACGGATAATATTCGTTAAATCTAAAAAGTCTAGATAATACCAAAAAACTTCTCTGCGAAAATATACGAGATTTTTTAAGTCAGTATTTCATTGCTCAAAATGCAATGAAAAAGCATCGCGGATTAAATCATTCCATTTTCTGCATATACACCGAAAATTCAAAGCTAGTGGAAACTTTCCTGAACAACAGTTTCTTTAAACCACAGCCATAGTTGATGACCCAATCAGCAATTGGCGCCAAACGTACATATTCAGAAGTCTCTTTTAGGCAATCAGTGGAAAAGGTCATAGAGGAACTTCAACATTTTGGTTCTCCCTCGAAAGTCATGCTCTTGGTCACTCCTTACAGAAAGGATGGCTATCATTTCAAACTCCATATAATTGATCGCCTTACGAAGGATCACAGATTTGCGATTATCATAACCGATAAAGAATTATCACAGCTTATGGAGACAAGATTTATGGAAAAACACGTTATCATTTTCACCTCGAAATATGTTAATCCGACTGTTGATGTTAACTCAGCTATGATACAAAATTTCTTAAATACGATGGACACCGCCAGTTGTCCACAAATCTTTAGTGTCATGAGACCAAAACTGAATTCAGTTGAAAGGTTAGATGAACTCCCAACTATATCGCCAAATCGAAAATTAATAGAGGAAGATTCGCTTCTGGTTTCTTCAATTGCCCTTCGCAATCAACATTACCAGGGATTAGTGAATTTACATTTGTCAAGATTAATCGAACGCATTAACAAAGAATCGAAACCACGCCTGAGAGATATTCGAAAGTTTTTTAAATTGGTAGAAAAGTACATGCTTAGGATCTATATCCGACCGGAACTGTGCTGGACGGATTTGGAGGGCAGTGACATAGGCACGGACATTGATACAACTTATCAATATATATTGCCATGTTTCAGAATTGAATGTTTCACATTGCTCGACAGTTATGTTGGGGCTATCACCATGGATTCAGAACGACTGAAACAACAACTAACTGAACATTCGGCCTTGATTCACAAAGTTCAAATAATCGATGACATCTATGATATACTTCCGCTTCCTCGGGTAATCGTTACGTGCCTGCGAAAAGTGAGCAATTGGCTTGGGCTAGAAATGTTTTACGACGTATTGGGCGAGTATATTTTTGAGGTCTACACGAAAAATATCGGAAAAACTTGCTAATTTGAAAAAAAATATTTTTAAAGACGAAAAAAAGATAAAAGATAAAGGCAAGAATCTTTTAAGTAAACTTAGTACAAAATTAAGAAAATATATTTAAATATATTTGAAATTAATATTTGTTTGTATAGTAAAACATAAGGGTGTGACCTGCCTGCCAGTTGTTTAAATTGAATTACAAATAAACTTCTGTCCTCTGACAACTAGTTATTGAATGTATTTCCCAGATGTGTTTTAGGTAAAATGTTGAACACAGCCAAATAAAATATCTGTCAATAACTAATTGTGAACAGCACAAATTTTATAATTACTGCATCAACTGCAAGAGCCTGGTCGGGCTTCATGTTTGACATAAACATAATTTTTTGACCCCGTTTATTACACAATATATTCTGTAAATCTAACCTAAAGACCGGTTTTTTACTGATGTGCTTTGAAGGAAACAAAATCGAGACAACGAAATCGCAAACTAAATATCTATTCGAAACGTAAACAACGTAGTGGATGAAAGATAGACATAGATTTCCGCAATCGCCACAGTTCTTCAAACTATTGCCTATAGTTCCTACAACATTTTTACGATATGATGGATGTGATGTGATTACGTGCGATGGAGGAGAATTACGTGCGATAAATTTATCACATTCAAGGAAATGAGAATTGAAGATGCTAAAGATCCAGTAGTTTTTCGTCACACTTGTGTTAGTATCGCGGGGTAGGGGAATATGCTTTTACGATTTACAAAAATACTTGTCGCTGTTGCCTTGAGTTTCATGTTTACCATGTCTCTGGTCAACATAGTTTTGTTAATTTGGAATAAATATCCATGGTTAAAATTCCTAAACGACCAGGACGCTGATAGCGAACTTCCAAGCGTCGAACAGTGGCTGGAAGAACAAAATTTAGCCGAATACAAGCAATTATTTGAAACAAAAGGTAAGAACTCGCTTTTGATAGATGTTTCCTTTTTTGGATGTGGAGTGGATTAGCTTAGATAACCTCAGGTCATACGACATATATCCATTCTTATTTAGTGTTTTCAATTGCATCTAGTAGTTACAATAAGTGTCCCGCAGTCTTATTAACCGTAATATCCTGAACATAATGAAATCGATAAACGCAGCGATGGGTAAATAAAGCTATCAAGCGCCCAGAAAGTAAACAGTCAAGGGGCTGACCGTAGCGATGAAAGTAGTAATATTCAATTCAATTTTATAAGTATAATTGAAAATGTTCCAAACAAATTGTTGAAATATTAACGTTTACTTTTTGCTCGTGGACTGTTAATTTATATGCTTGAGGTTCCATATTTGAAGAGAAAAATTTGATTTTTCCTTAATTAATTTTTACACTCATTTTCAGTTTTAAATAAATATCAGTTCTAAAAATTATGGCCGCCACAGAAAAAACTGTAGTAGTCCAATTTCATGGGATACATTTCGAGAACTGGAAGTTTCTACTAGAGAAGTATTTAACATCAGCAGGATTTTTGGAAGCTGTAACTAAGTCAGCAACAGCACGCGCAAATCAAACGGAAGCAAAATAGAAGAAGGATATCTACGCGTAGAATATAATAACCAGCTTGGTAAGCGATGATTACCTCGAAAATATTCGAGATAAGTGAACAGGAACGGACATGATTTGAGATATGGATACGCAAAATCACATAGAAATCAAACCGCCGTGCGAAAATATTTGACTACATTGGTAATTAAGGAAGATGAAAATCTTAGCAGTCGTTTAATGGAATGTGTCACAAATGCGCAAAATACGAACTGTAGATTAAGGAATGTGAAATATGCATACGAGTGCAAAATCTATGCAGTTTCTACTTTAGATTCCGGGGAAACGGACCACTTTGTAGATGAATAGAAATTATTGATGAATAGAAACAAAAATTTCACAATTGAATTGATGTTTAAAACCAATTACACAGTCATAAGGAGGACAGTTGAAGGTGATATATGGTACAAAAGCAGTGTTTCTTTCAGACACCTGCACTTCCGGTGGGGCGCTACGGAGATTCGGGGGGGGGGGAAGACTAAATAAAATGATAGTTTAAATAACATTTAAATAATGGGTTCGGGTTCAGCTTCGGGTTAATCGCTCACAAATTCGCTCGCTTTCGAACGTTTTTCGTCACTTGTTGCTAACGTGTAAAAGTAACGGTAACGGAACATTTTCATGTGCCATTATTTCAACAGGATCTATAACACATCTATTGCGAACGCTAGCATATAGCGTGACTATGTAGTGTGTGTAGTAGTATGAGCAATGGATTTAATTTGGCATTTTATGATTCGATTTCTTCGGGGGGGGGCGCTAGGTCCTCTCCGGGGGAGCTGAGCCCCTCCGGAGAAGTACCTGAAAGAAACACTGTACAAAAGGACGGGGCACATTAGCGATTAAGGGCTAAAGCAACTAATGCAAAAGGGCATGGTAATTGGTTTATCAAAGTTTCGAGAAAAAGAGCAGCTTTGTCAAATATGTATGAAAAGCAAGTAGTGTAGAGGACTCTTCTCTAAATCCCACATCAGAGCCAGACGACCAACAGAGCACATACATTCCGATCTTTGTGAGCACATAAGCCCAATATCATGTGATGGATTTAGGTGCTTTATGTCATTCATAGCTTACTTCACTCATTTCCTGCATGCCTATATTCTAAGAAGAATAGAAGGAGAAAGAAGTGAGAAACCTTGCAAAATTTGGTGACTACAAAATTTGGGTTCCAAATATCAAAACTTGAAATATCCACTCAAATCCAAATATTCCAAATGCCAAAATTTCAAATATCATCGGCCGAGAATACAATTCGAATGGAATGATTACATTCTGCAAAATTAAGGAATCGAAATTAAAGAAAGTATTGCCTATAGCTCACAACTGAATGGAATTGAGGCATGACCCAATAGAACGCTGGAGGAAAAGATTCGAGCAGTATTACAGGAAAGTGGAAATCCAAAATTTCGATAGAGTGAACCTGTATATACAGCAGTATTTATTATAAACAGAAGTTCAGTAACCTTCGAGTAAAAAGCAGACAATAGTAGCTATCCCACCTAGCGAAGCAGAACAAATCACCCTATGTCAAGCAGCTACTGAAGACATTTGGATAAAGGGAATTCCTCAAGATATAAAAGTCGTAGCAAAAAATTATTCTATTAAAATATGAGAAAATTATCCTATTACAATATACGAAGGCAATGCAGGATGCATTGAAATGGGAAACAAAAATAGAAAGCAAGAGATCAACATATTGCGATTAAACATTACTTCATCGGGGATCATGTTCAAAAAGGAAAATTAGATCTAATACATATCGTTGAAAAATCAAATTACAGATATTTTTACAAAATCATTGGATAAGCCAAGTTTTACTGCATTAACAAACAATCTTAGATTGTCGAATTGTGAGGGGATGATGAAATATTACTTGTCTCCCATTTACTTGTGGACTATTATTTCATATGTCTTGTTTTCATTATTTATGGGAAAAAATATATTCTTTCTTAGTTATTTTTTACTTTAATAAAATTCTTTCTTCGAATCACTAATTTTCGGTTTTAGGGAGATAAAATAAAAACGAACAAACAAATAACTCACTGAAAAATTGGAAATTTCGTAGGTAGAAATAGAGCTATCGCTGTTACAACATTATTTATATATTATTATCGCTTTATTATTATTTATATATTATTATCGCTGTGTAAACATTATTTTTAAACGTGAGCTTTTGCCTCATGTTTCTTTCGAATTAAAGTTTTTATGTGAAAACATCGATTTCGCGTAAATATTTACGATAGATTTCAACACACGGAACAGGAAGTTACCATACATAAACACTCGCCAGGTTTCCGAGCAATACGTCCTTAAAATTTATAATTCTTTCAGCTATATATCGTAAACTAAAAAAATAACTATGTAGCTGATTCAACAAAAGTCATAATATAAGTCATAATAAAGCCAGTCATAATATCCTTAATTTAATATTTTTTGAAAATCATCTACTTTTCGAGAAAATTCAATTTTCATATTTAGCACATTTTTTCACGTCTATTATTTCCCCCCTGTAAATTGTATAATTGATCCCTGGAAAAGTTTTAATACTTAGGAAGAAAAGCTTCCCAGCTTGCTGTATATCATTGAAATCTTTGCAAAAATTGAAGAGACAATGCTTTGCATAACACTAACTGGCAAACCATTTGTGTTTTCACACGGCAACAGTCCTAATTATATAATTGTGGAAGAGTTTATACTGTCTATATAAATATCTTTACTAATATGAAGCAAATTTATCGGTTTTAATAACAATAGTGCGTCATATAATCACTTTCATAATCTTAAATATAATAATATAGTTGGCATAAAACGCATTCATCATATAAAAAGCAAGGATCACAAGCCCCACCTCGTAGGATGCTCAGACAAATACAATTTTGTTTGCACGTAAAGTATTCGTATATGGCCCCTAATCGCGGCGACGATCACAATTCTCAGAATACCCTCGTGCTTTTTAAAATGGCGATAATGACAATGGCTGTAAACGACCACTTCTTTAAACACAAAAAATCCCCAAAGAACATGTCCATCAAGGGGATGGAGCAATTTTTGGAGACAACCATGGTTGCATAAATAAAGGTTTAATGAAATTAGTGAAATTTAACGATACTAAAATTCAAAATGACACGCTATTATCCTTACGTTTCAACTATGGACGTGCAGAAAGCTAAAGAGCTACTGTTTTTAAATTTGAACAGAATTAAATGGGTTCTTTATATATTTTATCGATGGAAAAATTAATAAAGAGAATATAAAAATGTACTAAAAATTAAATCAAACTTTTATAGAAAAGTTTAAATTCCTGAGTAAAATGTAAATACACAGGAAAAAAATTTTATTACTGTTTATAACGTTATAGGCTTAAGACGAATTTAGACAAGTCACTTTTTTCTTTTCGTATTATTTATTTTCTTTTTCGTATTATTTATTAATACCCATAGTCCTAACTCCGGTAAGCAAAAAAAAAAAAAAAATAAATTAAAAAATTCTGCCGTTCCACGGGACTGAGCTGGAGCCCTCTGAAATTTGAAATATAAACACATATCCTAAAGCGTTCAAGATACTTGGATGATGGTAGTACCGTCGGAAAGTCAATAATAATGTCTGTAATTACACATATATTAGAAGTTATAAAATTGCTCCTGTATGTAATATAACTTTTATATATTACGCAAAATAATATAGAAAACTACATATATTATGTAAAACGACTCCTTATCGAAATCTTTATAGTTTCCTAAATATACGCAGTATTAAATTCTTAGTACTATTTTTTTAGACAAAATAATTTTTACTAAAGGAAAATATATAATTAACCCATCCAAATTTCCTAAAAAATGAGGTGCACACATTCTAAGATTTATGAGACGAGAGGAAATAAATTTCTCTCATATTGATTTGATTAGAGTCGTGTAGCACTCACGAAGAAATCTCATTCTTTAAAGGAGGTTATCTTATCAAACCTTTTAGAATATTGCACCTTTGGTATACTGTTAACCATGATTGTCGTGATGGTAGCAACAAAGTAAGATATGAACACGTTTTCTTAACAATTTTTTTGCATGCGGCGCTTATCTAAATTTGAGAAGTTTTCAAGAAAAACCGCACGAACAAATTCAAAATCTCAAACCAATTTCATGACGAAAATTGGTGTGACTTGAATCCTATTGATCATATGTCCAAGCATGGGTGAATGAACAACTTCCTATAATTTTAATATTATAGCAGAACATAAATTAACGACATATTGAAATATTATCTTCTGATTGGGATAGGATACTCGCCTTTGGAAATCAATGAGTGATACTTTGTCACTCGGAGTGATACTTTCTTACAAAAGGGAGGCGTGAACAATGTTGGTATTACTTCCTGGAGTTTTTAACGATAAAAAAGGAATAAAATAAAATCAATATAAAAACGATATTTAATTTGCAAATAAACTTTTGTATCCGGATAATTTTCTGAAGTCAAGATAACGCAAATAATTAGATTTGATGAAAAAAAAAATTACAAAAATCTTCAATGAGGAATTCCTGTATTAGTTTCTAGTTTATGGTTTGACCTTCAGTGAATGGTCGTTTAAAGTGGGCACTTCACTTAAGTATACGTACGTTTTTGGAAGTGTTGAGATAATTGGGCCACGCGTAGGTACGTTGGCGGAAACCTGCTGGATTTCGCGACCAAACAAAAGCTTTAAAATCTCGTAAACGAATCGGGAAAACAAGCAGGTGGGGAAAGCTTTTCATAAAGCAGTTAGTTCCTTTTAGCGCTTTGCCTTATTCTTGTTCTTCTTCTCTCAATGAGAGAAGTGAAAGTTTTCGCCTGAACTTCCAATAGTTGATGGCGGACTGGTTGGCTTAAACGAATAGCTTATAAAATCGATGGCGAGGTCCTTTGATGCTCAGTCTCGGTTTAGTTCTGTCGCCGTTTGCAGTTTCGTTCGAATTTCTACCGGGAGCCCCTGATTTTGTGTGTCGTTGTGTCGTTCTTAATCATAGCTTTGCTGGATTCTATTGTTCCACTTTTGAATACACTCATCAATCTCTCAGCCCGTCCACGCATTCATAGAGTACTCCAACCCATTTATGTGATTCATAACAAATTTCGTTTTTTCGTTTTACGCGTTGTTTACTTTGCCCAAAGTAACGAGGAAACACCTTCCATTCCTGGTAGCTGCAGTGTCAATTTCACAATCCCGTTTTTCCACAGCACTTCAATCAGGACGTTTGAAACGCAATTTCCTACGACTGCACAGTTGCAAGGATTTAGTGCAAAATTAAAATATAATCGAAATTTATTGTGCTGTGGAAATATGAGAATTTGTATCCTGTGAGCCGTGATAATTTGATAATGTGATTATAATAATTTTCGTATATTATATCGAAGGAATTAAGTAATACTCGTGTTTTACCTATCGCGCCAATGCGTACGTGTGCATGTATACTCTTCTTACACACCGCGCTTCAGGTGTGCTTGTTTTTGTAATGACTAAACTTTTCTACGAGCCAGTTTCGAAATTACAAATATAAATACAATATTTATTTTTGTCTATTGTTTCAATATTTTAGACCTTACCGATAATGACGAAATGACTTAATAAATGGAATCATAATCGATTTTTAAAATTTTTTAAAAATCCTCTTAGGGAAAAAACAGTTCATTCATTAATCTTTATGTTGTTTGGATACTCGGATATTTATGGCATTTTCTGTGACACATGATTTCTCAATAAAATAAATTGATTGGAATATACGAAAATAATTCGCGTTTCTTGTCTTCATTAAAAATACCGAGAATTAGTTTTGATACGGTACGAACTCCTGACTTGATATTTTTGGGTATAAATGTGTTAATTCATTTCAACAAATTGTTGACGATTGTAATTTGGAGGCAATAAGAATTGGTTATGTGAAAACGTTTAATGAATATTTCCATAAATTTTTCGTAGAGTTTTGTCTTTTATCTATTCCACATGAAGGATCGTGGGGGTTCACAGTTCTGAATTAAGGTGTAGAGACATTTTTTAGCAATGTTTGTAATATTCGTTGCCATGGTCAAAAATGAAGTTGTAAGAGAAATTTTAGAAAGAATTAGTTTCCTCTTTCTGTAAAATTTTTAACAAATTCTTTAGCGTAATTTTTATATTTCCAATTATTATCAAACAAGAGCAGTCTTAATAAAGTTTTGGAAGAAAGTAAATTAATTCATCAAGTAATTAATTTGACCCGAATAAAGTTACGGAATCAGAAAATTTTAACATTTTAGAATAAAATCCAAATCCTGAAAATATTAATTAATTTTAGGCTGACATGAAGGAAATTTTAACTCCGTCTAAATACATTTAGCTTGGGAAAATTATGTGCCACTTAGTTGGCTACTAACTTAACTTCCTATTAATTCAGATGTTTAAAGGGCACGCAGTGCGAATAAATTCATGTATTCGTAATACTGATTTCATCTATATAGATTTAAATAAACATGATATTGTACTTGCTGCTTATTTATATAATCTATTTGTGGGTCTTTCACTATAATTAATAACAAGAACCAATCAAGTTCCTTTCTGCATCACCTAGCGTTGGAACGAATTGTTGATATTTTAGTTTTTTTATAAGAACAACAACAACTTTAGCGATATCAACGAAAACGATAAAAACATGATCAAAAGCATCATCAACATTGATTTATAAAAGCAAATTATAACTACTAAGAACGTTATCTTCGGCCTGGCTGAAGCTTACATATCCTATTCCCGAATCTCTTGATAACAATGTTCAAATTATCACGATTAAGAAGCGTTGATTTCACATTTTTTTAATTACGTTTTTCCAAAAAGTTTTCAAAATAAGTAATAGTTTGGTGACACAATATTAGCCGAAGACTTTTGGGGGAATTGCTATAACGGGCGACGGATAACTTTGATTTATATATGTTTTGGAAGTATTACAAAAGTAATTCAATGAAATAATTTTTGAGAATGTGTTGATAAAATTTCGTATTAATTATTTATATTAATTTGAAAATTATCAACGGGCCCGAGTAAGTTTGAATTAATTTAAGTTGTAAACCGTATAGAAAACAACGAATTAAAACTAATATCGTATGCAAAGCACTAAAAAGATGTGGTCACCTGAATCAGGAATTAGCAGCATTGCAATGGCAACAACAATGCGCCATTCACAATCCTCATCCTCAGGTGGGTATCAGATATGATAATGATCATATAAAACTTTTTTATGCAAAATCGAAAATGTTCGAAATAAATAAAAAAAACAAGTTGTAGCAAGCATTAAGGTTTAAAAAGTCCTTATTGAACTTTCGATTCGAATTATTAGTATCTACTCTTCCCTCGTCATTATTCGGTATTAATTCAGGCTTAAACAATCTTTATTACGCTTTCAATTAATGTTGAAAATGTCAAAGGTAGATTCCCAAAGTTACCTGCAGGAATGTAATTAGCTTTTTTAAGAGGAGATTAATCCTTTGACCATCACGACTACTCCTGGAACCGTAATTTATCCTCATTCATTAACTAAAATTGAGAATTTTGAATAACACTGACTACATAGACTTTGTCTATTCTATTTTTCTGATGTGTGCAGACATTTTTTAGAGTTCACACCTAAACCCAAGCTGAATGAAACCAGTTTTTGCTAACAAATAAATGCAAGAGCAATTTACATATCAATGATTTTCGTATAACGTTTTTCACCTTGAGCACTCATTCTGCGGTTAAACTTTTTACGTACCCAAATTCCTCCCTATCTGTCAAGCACCCATAGGCAGTTTCGCAGGTTTTGCCGTGCATGTTGATCTTTTATTTATTTCTCATATTTACATTGCAAGTTTTTGTTCACGGCCGAAAAAGGTGTGTTTCAATATGTGCTATAAACAGATGTGTTTGTTTGCAAGTATGTGTATGCGTCTGCCTGACTATCTGTCTAGTCTAGCTGAGTATGAATCTAGTTTAAAGTAATACCAAAGGTAAAAACATAGGACACTCATTGCTGTAAATTTTAAATTCGTTATAATGGCCATCTTTTATAGCCTGTTGAATTCACGAACATAATGTGTGAGAACTCGTCCGATGTTGTTTTTGTTTAATAGGCGTTTGCTAACGAATATAACTCCCCATTTGCTATCAAGCATGTTGAAAACATTTTGCCCGGCTTCTATTTCTATAAAATTTTCACCAAATCTAAACAATAATGGTAGGCTTTATTTTATGAAAATCAATGGGTGGCTACGGAGATTGACAACCACCCAAATTAATGTGAAATCTATAATTCTTAAAATCTTAAAGAAGATTATAGATGTGTATAATCACTTTTGAACTTCAAAGGATTTTAATTTATAATAGTGAATTGCATTTACCCGAGCCTCGTTTGATACCGGAGAAGTAATTTGTAGATCGTTAATTATAATACAATACGTTCTTACCATATTAAGTTTCAGTTTTTGTTTACTAATTAGTAATAGTTTGTTTATCAAATAATTAAAAAATAAGAAATAGTTACTTTTATATTCAATGAATTCAAACAATTTTTCAATAGTTTTTCACCTATACCACCCTCAGAATTGATACCAGTGCAAAAATGCACGTGTGAGTGGCGGTACCGTGGCCACAAATTTCCTTGTAGAAACTTGTACCTATTTGTGAATGGATGCCAAAAATGCGCGTGAATTAATTCGACCTTTACCTCTGCTAATACTTAATAAATCGTTTTCAATATGACTGTAATCGACTACTTGTTGAAGTCGAGTCGCCATCTTATTCAAGTTCTTTAATCAAAAATTTGCCGCCACTTGTTTCCTCATGGAAATAAACATATTTAGATTTATTGTATTTTCTTGATGTTCGTTAGTGTTTCTGATAGAGATATTTGTTGAGTTCAGTTTGGAGGCAAACCGACTTCGACGACGTACCACCTACCGTGCTTTTCTCTATTCGGTTAATCGCCTAAATAACGTAAAAAAATGAAAAATTGTTTCAAATCATTTTTCGCGGTAACACAATTTGATTTAAATGGAGTTGATCATGGTCTGATACTTTTTGAAAAGTGTTAAAAAAATTGATCAATATTTTTCAATATCTTGCCCTTTACTGAATGAGATGAACTAATAAACCTACCCAGAACTGCAAGATAGAACGAGTGAGGCCCAGGAGCCCAAAATAATCAACTGTTTAACTACCATTATAAAAAGTGATAGCAAAGACAACTTGATTACCCCTTCTGGAACACGAAGTTCGGAAGGACAAAGTTCCCGGCAATACAATCAACACTACCTGTATCAACACAAAGGTCGATGGCACATGAACAGTACTCGCACTGAAGATAAATATTTAGAATAAATACGGGAGACTAGGAAATGAACAAATCAGAACGAAAAAGGCACTGAAGATGGCAATATCGCAGTAACCGGTTTATCAACAAACCCAATTTGACAAGAGATAACGGGAATTCTTTTATATAAAAAACAGCTCTTCTAGCAAAAACATCTTTTTGTAGCAACATTATGGCCATACTAAATCAAAATAAACCTATTTGACTGCATCGGCTGGCACTATAGTAATCCTTCCTCATGGTTCATCGAATTACATCGGTTACCCGGAACACATTTACCGTAATTTCCGCCATCGGGGAAACAGCAGTATATGTGAATCGAATGTGTAACTTAGGCCTAATATAAATTTTTCACGACACCCATAAAAAAGTGGTTGAATTATATAATCATAAAAGTTAATTTAGAAATGAGTACATTTGGCAGAGCTGTTGAAACTTTTATTCACATTTATGTACCTTAACATTTAACTACAAATTTTACTGACGTAATCTTATTAATTACTTAAAATTTTATTAAAGCGCGTCCATATTTCTGCTAAGTAATATCGTTACGAAACGCAATCAAGTCAGCCAAGTCGAGGTCTAATCAGATCTCCTCTAGTTATTAATCTTCCATTAAATATTTTAAGACCAAATTGTATGGTATAAAATTATAAAATGCTTTTCAAATAATAATTTCCAATTAGTAAAGTTTTCTTACCGCGAATTATAACTTTTTTCAAAATCGGAGTACTTCGTTTTAACGAATTAAATAACATGCATGCAAATCATTCCTTTTCGCTTCAACGTGGTTTTCGTAATGGTTGGACATTGTTTTTGTTGTTACAACATAGTTTACGTTTACAGCCAAAATTGCACGCTGTTCGTGTTTTAAATTTTGGGAATAGACGAGGTTGTTTTGTAGAAAGGTTTTTCTCGATGTAAAACGCGACGGATGGATAAATGGCTTTGAAATACCGTAATATGCGATAAGATCTAGACCGCATGTGATCGCATGTGCCAGGCTACAAGGAGAAATTAGAATAAGATAAGGTCACGCTGGAGTAACTGATTGGGTACCATATTCAACACCATATCCTAATTACTATTTATTACAATATTATTTCCTAATAATTATATCAAAACTTCATTAGAAAATTGGTGAGCGGGTTGGCTACAATAAATTTTAACTTTTGCTTTAATATCTACAAGGTATATCTTCCCTCTCAAGTTGTGGCGATCCTGAACATTTGCCAGAGTTGCCACCTGGTGACGAACAACGCCTACAACGCGCAGCTCTTCATTTACAACAGAAACTTATACTTCGTGAATGGTTGCGCGATTATCGTCTCCAACATCATTATTCCCGCCTGTTGGCCGTTGAGGTAGTTTCTTTGGAAGACGTTTACTGGCTGGAAGATTCACGAGCCAGCAAGCTACTTGGCAAGGATTGGCAGATTTGGTCGCAAGCACGACAAAGTCTGCCCACATCGAAAGCTCAGCTTGATCTTTTAAAAGCGACCCTCTGGTCCACTGTAGTAAAATCGAGCCAGCATCAGGACGCCTGGACATGGGGTGGAATGCTGGTCGTGTCAGTTTCAGTTGCAGGCCTTGTAACGTTGGCCGCTATGACACAGCCTTCACTAGCACCTGAAGCCAGACATTCTCTATTGCAATATGTAACAGGAAAATATCTGTTACCCGCTAATTGTAAGGTTCAATGGGATTGGAAGGATCCCGCTACTGTGGGTGGAACCATGTGTTTCGTAGTCCGCTTCTTTCAACGCAATGGACAGCCTTATCCCATCTGTGATACCGATCAGTTCTTCGTTGAGGTAACTGAGGGTACACGAAAAGTAGGTTAATCGCGGACGCAATCAGTGCATTCTGTTATTAATTATTATTAATTATTTTCCCTCAGGTTGTTACCATTAGTGAATTGGGTTCATCGACCGATCCCAATGATGCGAATATTGCGAAAGTAAAATTTACGGTGCGAACCGCTGGCCAGTATAAAATAACAATTCTTATTGGATCCAGTCATGTTACTGGATCACCTTTTCTGAAATCATTTATACCAGGACCGATCGACGCGCGTCGATCTCGTTTCATTCGTCCAGCCAGTACCGTTATTTGCTGTGCTGGCGCTCCTACCCTGCTCCACATTGAACCGAGGGATGAATTTGGCAATGCATGCATCTTTAGCCACGATAATAATCCTGTCAAGGTAAATTTTGTGATCCTTTTATAAATTTTAAAGTAAGTCTATTTATTCTTTTTCCAGGGTTATTGTGTAGATATTTATGATCTTAATGGCAGCCCCATTGAGAAACTTTATCATGCTATATCCTTCGCATACGACAAAGTGAACTCGCGCGTTTCCGTAACCGCGTTGTTCCCTGAGCCCATATGCATTCGTGCCGTCATAAGCTATCTTAAACAAAAGTTACCGAATGGCGATTTCGATATTATTGTCCTCAGTAGTAAGTTTTTATACACAATACATACAAACACACACTTACATGCAGTAGCATTCTCTGTAAAATCTCTTCCTCGGGAGTAGGCAGTGACAGTACTTTGGTGCACAAAAACATCGCTTCGCGTAAACATAATATTTGTTATGAGGCTAGGTTATTGAGTATATTTGGCGTTACAAGAACAAAACCGCGTAAAGT